>LBNR01000006.1:2121184-2417104 GCA_001262555.1 Fusarium nygamai
GGGGGGGGAGAAGTGCGTGCGTGCGTGCTGAACTGGGCTGGAGTGGACTTTGACTGGGAGATGAGATTGATGGGCGAGAGAGAGAGAAAGAAGTCAAGTCAAGTCAAGCAAGCTCAGCTCACTCCAGACGCTTGAGCTGCAACAAGACAGGGGCAACGTCCAAAGACGGTGGCTGGGAGAAGTAGAGTTGGGGTACCGTTGCAGCATGGCTTAAGCCTAAAAAATACTCAAACGATACATTTAATCTGCCCAGCCCACAATGCCTCGGCCCGCTGTAAATAATAACAATCGAGCCAACCAAATCTCTCAAAACAAAACAGTGTTTACCCCTGGTAAAATGGGTGCCTCCATTCGGCAGCTTCAGCTACCGCGGCTCCAGCTCCCAAATTGGCGAGCTTGCGTGCTGACATCCACTCAGAACCCACCAGCTTCCTCTTATGTACAGCAACCCACTCAATGGAGCTCCCCAGGCCTTGAATGGTTATTTCAGCCACAAGTGAAACGTCGTATTCTTTTTCTTCCTCTCCCACTGCCACTCTTCGGCTGTCTCCTCTAGACCTCGGCCTCCAATAATTCTGTACCTATCTACTCCGTATCTACAAACATGAATGAATAGCTTCATGTACTACTCCGTATCAGCACCCCTATTCTCACTCGTCTATTCTGCACGACACCACATGAAACTACCGACTTGGCCTAACCTCCTTAGCCTCTTCGGTAATCATGGCCGGGACGTGTTGAAAAAAGAGTGGCTGGGTCAATCACTTCGCATACACTCACTCCATGCTCATACAGGGATCCCTTCACGTGAAAATGGCTCCTCCGACATCCGGAATCTTTTCGCTATAAATGATGTATGTGTATATATATGTATGCAAATACTTCTTATCAACAGAGGCGCCCTCTGTAAAACTAGGTCCCAAGGATATGTCAAAATGCCCAAAGCACGGCCCGAGGATTCGATTCATGCCAATCCTCGCTCAATCAAAAAGTCGTGCCCTTCAAACGCCTATACCTAACACAACGGACTGTCTTCATGGACGTGTCCAGAACCAGCAATCCATATTCCCCTAGATAGTCAAGTCGTTCAACGAACCAAGAATGAGATCTCCTTTTCATACAGAGCTAGGCCTCTGGCCCAGCTGTTAAAGCCAACGATGTACTCAAAACGCCCTCGTGCTTCGATATGCTATTTCATACTGAGCCGCGAAGCCGTTGCTTTCTAGCCAACCAGTCCCCAAGCATATTGTCAAGTTGCTGTACATGCGTTAGTATTGTTGCAAAATAATGTATGCCAAATGAGGCGACGATGAAAATACTCACAGTGGTAATCTCCGCTAGCTTAGCGTTCTGTTCTCTGAACATACCACTGACCACCGGGTGATCTTTGCTAACAGGTTCCACGTCTGTCTTGTCGTACACGACCATGAGAAGATCTCGAACGTGCTCACCATCGTCAAAGAAGGCACGAAGCTTCTCGTCATCCCAGCCAGGTTCTTTGGCACTTTTCGTTGAGCTACTATCCTTAGGTGTCTCGTCACCAGGCATGAGCTCTGGTGACGGTACATCGGAGGACGAGCGACCTTCTTGGGAGGACGTGTCGATCTCCAGTGCTGGTGGCCGTGTTGTGTTGACAGGTGACACCTGCACCGGTGATTCTGACAGACGATCCTTCTGGCCTTGGCCTGCCGCTGTGGATGCGTTCGGCTTGGCGGTTGCATCGAAGCTATCAGGGAACGCTCCTGGCAGTTGTGGCCGTAGTCCACCCTCGGGCTTCTTCTCGACGGGTTGCTCTGGTGTCGTTCGGTTCGTAGGCTGAGACACATCATCCTCGTCGGAGCTTGACAGTTCATCCAGATCCATCAATGGCTGAGGCTTGACTGTCTTGGTTGCCCTAGGCTCGCCTCCTGTGCTTGCGCTGCGGCCCAACGCCCTCGCCAATGCCTTCGTATCGTCGTGTTGTGCAGCGGCTGAAGAGGAACGTACCTTGGCCGAATCCCCACCACTTTGTGAATTTGATGGCACTTCATGTGTCTCCTGTGTCTCGGGATTGACGATCCGCATCGACGCTGGTGGCACGTTGGACACATCGTTGACCCGAGACTCGGCCAGATAAGCTGCGAGTTCCATGGTCGACGAGGTCTCCCCACCCTTGCCAGGAGATGCTTCAGTTCGTGGGAGCTGCTTTTGAAGTTTGCTTGTACTCCGTTGCGGTTGTCTATCAGGCGACGCGACCTCTTCAATTGACTCGCTGTCCCGAGGCTCCGATACGATATCCATAGAGCGCTTGCCAAAAGATTCGTCATCATCGTCAACCGACTTCTTTCTGTCCTTTCTGGAAAAGAAACTTCGGATGGCGCTCGGCTTCTTTTCCTTCTCTTTCCGAGACTTATCTTGGTGCTTCTTCTTCTCCTTGTCGGACATGAGTTCCTTGTCCAGCTTATCAAGACTTCCTCGGGACCTGATATCCTTGGTTGTTGAGTCCTGAGACGGCCGAGGTTGGTTGTCGTCTCGTAGTAAATTGGGTGTGAGAGTGATCTTCTTGGTCTCGACTGTCTCATCTCTAAAGAAAGAGTCGGTGTTTCTGACGGTACCATTGCGGGATCTGCTGGGGCCTTCCTGTTTGTTGTCGAATAGTATTTCCTCACTGCTTCTCGTCTCATCTTCCTCTTCCACAGTGTCAACCTTTGACGGCTCCATAGCCATTTTAACTTCTTTATTTGAACGGGGCTTAAGAGGCTCAACCCTGGCGCTCTCCTCTGATGAATCATCTTCTATGATCGATATTGTTGAAGCTGGATCTCGATCTTTCTTTTGTTCTTGTTGTTGATCTTGCTTGGCTGTAGTGGTCGAGCCGGCGAATAAGTCGTCCAAGTCTTCTTCGTCGGACGAATAGTCGTCGATTTCGGTGTAGTCGTGGTACGTGGGGGAAGTGAATGTGACCGTTTTGCGTCCAAATCTAATTGGCGATTTGAACGTTTGTTGCTTCTTCTCCGCCGTATCCCCCAACATAGTTGCAGAGAGCTGTATTGAGTTTTAGTAACAAGTTTGAGTAGAAAAGGAAGTCAATTTACGTACATCGACATTCCTGTGTTTATTCAGACGTGCTAGACGTTCCGTTGGCGTTTCAATATGCTCTGCAGGTAGATATCCTGGTATTTCGTTAGTCACTGGCCAGTGGAGGTGGAAATCTTTGTACTTACCAATGCTGCTGTCTTTAACAACTCTGACTAGCCACCAGTAGCTGTTGCTATCGTCTAGCAAAACCATGGTGTCACCTTTGGTTGCATTTGCTTGACCTTCAACGGTAGCCACGAAAGTGTGAAGGGCGTAAACGAATTCGAAATCAATGTCCTCTATGTCTTGTAAGCACTCGACCGCCCAGCCGGAGTCAATGGAATTGTAGTCATCAGGAATGGAGAGTGCAGAATCATCGTCTTCAAAAGATTCTTCGTAGGGAACAGTAAGCACGGGATCGAAGTCGGGGCTTTCGTCGTCGTCAAAGTCCGAATCGGATAGATCCAGCATTGGATCACAGTCATAGAAAATGTCCTGCTCTCTGTTATCGGCTACGGTGCCCTTTCCTCCAATACTCAATCCTTCAGCAGAAGGATGCTAGCCTTCATTACTGCTGGACCTAGCCTGTGGTTCAACTTCAAACGTTTCGTGAAATTCGGCCGTCGAATTGGACGTTGTCCAACTATCGTCGGGTTCGGGTTCGGCGTCGTTATTATGCTCGTCGCGACCGTTATACTCACCATGAAGACGATGGTTCCCGACTTTCGTGAGTAATGCTCGTGGAAGCTGCGCAATTGTGCATGGACTGGGTACGCAGTTGGGGGGTTCAGGATATGGCGAGCAAACTCTGGTGCCGCTTGAACCAGAGATACTGGGAGTACTACTCCTCTGCGAAGGTAGGGAAGAGACACGGCGTGGCCATGCCGCAGGGGTAGCGACGGGGTAGCACCCACCATCTTCAATCGAAGGCGAACTTGAGATCTTATCCATCATGTCGTCATCGAGGTCATCGTCGCCGTCGAGCTCGCCCTCATCCGAAGATGAGACGCCTCCATTCTGCGCAATTGCCAGTGCATCTTCTTGGTTCATATTGCTATTGTTGTCGCGTGCGCCCTGTGCGCGAGTATTCCCACTTGTAGAGTTGGCGACAAGTTCGTCTGCAAAGGAATCAATTTCGTCGAGACTGTTGCGGTTGTCGAGAGAAACTCTTGGAGAGCGTCGCTGTTCGTCTGCAATGTCGTGTGTGACCTCACGAATAGTCTCAGCTTGGTGGGGACCTAGGGAGTTGGCGTTGCTGCCCAGGCGTGGGCTCTTCGAGTGGTCCTGAGCGGATGGAGAGTGATGATCTTGGAGATCGATAGTATCTGCGATCGGGGGAAAGGTTCGTTAACGTCAGTTTGTGGTGTCGTCAAAAGAAGCTTGTGAACACAAGGAATGAGAAAGCAGAGGACTAAGTCGAGTGGTTGGAATGTATCGTGACTTGCAGCGACCCCGGAGAGCAACAGAAAGGTTCGAGCTTGGACAGTGACCGGGGGGCAAGGGTAGACGAAAGTACGATGAAACGTAAAGAAAAAGAAAGTAATAAAAAAGGAATGGGCAAGGGAGAAGTTGGCCGAAGGTCTATTTCAAGGGTTCCATGTGGTTGAATAGACGAAGTTTGTATAAAGGGGGCAGGGAAAAGAAAGTTGTACTGTAAGAGGGACCGACGAAACAACACGAGGATGAGGCTGCGCAAGAGGCGATGCACCCCAATCGCAAATCCCAAAGGCTGAGACTTAGGGTGACATTGGCGTTGGCATCTCGTTCCAAGTGTAAAAGGTAGGACAAGACAGCAAAGGCAAAACACTACAAGTAGGCACATACCGGCTCTGACGATCGATGGTCGTGTCATTTTGACGGGTAGAAACGACGAGCGAGGCCGTCAACAAGTCACTTTGCTCCGACTACAGCTGTCCCTGAAGGAGCAAGGCACCAAAAGATGGGATATGCTTGACCCCTGGCACCAGAGAAGCGCCGTCTCAATTTTTTATTTCAAACTCGGGTGTTGGATGCTGACGGCTGGGGGCCGGGTTTTTTGTTGCCTGTCCACAGTACAGTATGTATGCCGTTGCGTGAGA
This sequence comes from Fusarium nygamai, assembly GCA_001262555.1. Lineage (NCBI taxonomy): Eukaryota > Fungi > Ascomycota > Sordariomycetes > Hypocreales > Nectriaceae > Fusarium > Fusarium nygamai. Next base: position 2,126,320 of record LBNR01000006.1, read on the forward strand.
GTCGGGTGGTAGATCCTTGCGAGGATGTTCTCGTCCAACTCAGAGGTACCTAATTGATTTGTTTGTTTGTTTGTTTGCTTGCTTCGGTCGTTGGGGGCGTTGCAATATCAGGCTTTCGGTCGTGGTACTCGATTGGATTTGGTGTCGCTCAGCGTGGTGAACAAGGTTGCGCCCGTAAAAGTCAATCGATCAACCAATATGCCCAGTGGCCAGCCACGGGCTCGTCCAACATGAAGCTGCTTCTGCGCAAGTGAGTGGGAATGGATCTCCGGGTGTCGAAAAACTGGAGAGAACGAGCGACGATCTTTGTTCCGTGTCTGTGTGGGAAAAGGATGGCGTCGCAGTAATAATAATAATAAAGTGAACTGGCCCAAGTTTCGTTTCCTGGCGGGACCAAAAAAGACTGACTCCACTGCCGCAGTGAAACTACCACTGATACTGTCACTGTCAGGCACCTCTATTGGTGTGGTCACTGATTCAAGAGGAACAGATCTAACGTTTTCTGCCCTAACAATCCCTCTAGAATCTTTTAGCAAATTTTCATGTCTCCTATTCTAACCACCTAGTCCAGATGCCAAAGCCCCTAATGCACTCTGTCTATCGCAAATGGATGGTTGATGTTTAGTTAGTGCGGACGGGGACGAGCCCGTTGAATGGAGCGTCACCCGTTTCAGATAACTCGTCCATCCAGGTTGAAAGCAGCTCGATAATCGAGTGCAAAAAGATCTACTGCACGGAAACAAAAGTGGAGGCTGCGGTTTAATGGCCGGTCTATTAGACCATCATTGGGGCCAAGACGGGAGAGAACGATAAATGGAAGCAAAAGAAAAGAAGAGCGCGTGATGAGACGACGATACTGATAGCAGGGGTCTCGTCTCTTTTTCCACTCCAGGACTCTCCCTTTGAGGGCTGAACCAGTCAGAGTAAAGGATCATGATGTGAGCTGCAGCATTGATTGAGAAGTGAGCTAACGTTGAATAGAGTCATGCAACGCACTGTAATGATTACTTACCCATTGACAGTGCTTTTGTTTTATTTACATTGATTGCATGTCACTTCCACTCCATTAAAGATATTATACACAGTCTCTTGTGGTGGCATTTTACCTCGCGCCGATTCCGTGACAAGACGGGATGGAGCGCGTTTCCCATTAAAACCCCTGAATGATTAGCGTTTCCAAGAAACCGTAAACTTTGGCTCTAACGCAACCGGGGAATCGTTCAGGGCCACCCGCGTCTCGGCGGGGCCTTTGAAACGCTGAAACGTCCACACGTCAAATGGGTCTTGGTCTCGCTCAGGGGAAATTGTCTTGATTGGCTGTGAGTAAATGTTCCCGTCTCTTTTCCAGCTTCAATCCACTTTATGAAAATAAGACAGTCACTCCTTCAGTTGACTTTTCAACGTCACTGAAGTTATGTAATCAAATGTCACGATGCACCCGAGTTCGCCAATTTGATGCTTACCTACTCAATTGCCAGGCCGATACTCTGTGTGGCAATCACTGTAACCCTCAATGGCCTCAAAATCACCTCTGTCGTCTGTTGTCTGTAACCTCACATGTCCAAGTCAACCACACCATCAGGTATGCAGTGCAATTACCCAGCATGCCATTGGATTACACCAAAACACCGTCTTGCAGAGGAAATAGCCATTCGTCTCTTTATCATGTGCTTGTCTACCAAATCGTCCACCTATACAACAGCTAAGCCATACAGCCTTTGTCACGATAAACTCATTGTACATATGAGGAGGCCATGATACGACCTCACGTATATATCTGCATGCAGATTGTTGTCCCGCCAATAAGCTATCAACATGAAAGCAAGCTGTCTATACATGACACGTGACAACGCCATGCATCTCATGTACCGGTACCTGGTCACTCAGTACGGCTGATAGATCTCCAAGTCGTTCAGCAATTCTCCTGAGACAACCATGTGTCTCAAAATCTTTGACCAGAGTGCAACGCAACAGCAGAAGCAACCAGAAACGGCACAAGTTTCACTGGATGAACTCACCAAGTAAAGTCACTACCGTAGGAAATAAATTATGAACTTCAAAATCTTGATTAATATCGACTACATAAACATAGTCTTTTCTTACTTTTCTTTAACCTTGACCCATTCATTAGGCCCATGCCAGGGCCGTCCCAAATATGGCAAACACACCGTGACAATGCTCATCTCTGATCAGAGAAAACAAATAATGCTATGCTTGTAAACAAATCAAATCATACGCTTCAACACCGTTCCATGCAATCAACTTTTTAGTTGGCGATCTGGGCCATACGCTTAGACATACTGTTGCAATAGTTAGCATATGTTCTGGTATCATGGTGTTATGGGTTACACTTACAAGTCGTAGAAGGCAAACTGGCTGGGGCTGCTGCCGAACTCGTACACGAATCGACTGGCAAGGTAGGAGCCGAAGATGCTTCGGAGGTAGGAGTCGGGGATGCGAGCAATCAAGGTGTCGAGACCAATCTTCTCAAGGAGAAGACGGGGCAGAGCATCTTGAAGGACAGATCGGCGGATCTTCTCGTTGTCCCAGAGGTCAGAGTGCTGGAGCTTCTCATCGAGATCGGTAATGGCAACAGAGAGCTTGTCAGAGAGAATAGATCGGGGAGTTCCGGTCTGCTCGTGCTCGCGCCAGATAGCCTCAAACTCGAGGCGGGCGTTCTCCTGAATCTTGAGCTGAACCTGCTTGACGTAGTCCTGGTAGAACTGAGGAGCCTCGCCCTGAGCGTTGTGGCACATGTTCTCAACGAAGCCCTCGTCGTCGAAGGACAGAGAAGCAAGAACCTCAAGGGAGGACGATGTCACACCACCCTTGTTGGCAGAGGCATCCTTGTACAGAATGCAGCCAGCAGCCTCAAGGCGAAGCTTAGCCTCCTGGGTAATGAAGAGGTTGGCTCCCTCAACGAGGTAAGGGATGATGCACTTTCCATCCTTGATGAGACGGTTGACCGAGATGAGGTCAATGGAGGCGGGACGACCACCACAAGGGACGAAGCAGTCGACACTGCCAGTGTCACGGAGATGGAAGGTGTTACGGAACGATGTACCGTTGTTGATGACCTCACCATTGGGGAGAGTGATGTTAACGTCGTCGCACAGGACTCGGTAACCCTCGGGAGACAGCTTGGAAACATTGTACTCGATGATCATCTTGCGGCCGTTGGCAAGGCGCAGAAGCTCGTCACGGTCGAGACCGTTGGGGTCAGCAAGAACTCCAGAGCCATCGACAATGGCAGTGTACTTCTCGTTACCAAGCTTGATCTCGTTGCTGCCCAGATCACCATCGGGGCCACCAGTCTGCATCTTGCGGATGGTAGAGGGGTCAAGCTCGAGCTTTCGGTAGATACCCTTGACGTACTCACGGACGGACAGAGTGGTCATGCCGTAGGTGTCGTGAGGAATACCGCCAAGCTTGGGAGACTTGCCAGTGAAGAAGGACTTCCACCAGGGGGCGCCACGGGATCGAGCGTGCTCAGTAGCCCAGTCGACCAGCTCAGCAGTGTTCTCATCAGGGCCCATGAAGATGATCTCCTCCTTGCCGTAGAGGTCGACAATAGGGTTCTTGATACCAGGGGTCTCGGCGGGCAGAAGAAGATCAAGGATACTATCAATGTACTTCTCGAAAGCCTCACGGGCACGGTTCTGCTGCTTAGGGTCCAATAGAATAACACCCTTGGAGCCACCCTCGGGAATGTCCTTGTTCTTGCGCTGCTGGGTGCTGGCAAGACCGTAGTTCTCATCGAAGATGCTGCGGGCGTTGATGCCATAAGCCTCCTTGTTGCGAGACTTGACGATTCGGATACCACCACGAGAGATATCCTTGAATCGGAGGTGGAAACCTCGAGACTCAGAGCTGATGACGAGGAACATGCCGTAGAGGGGCTTGGGGTACTCGACCTCGGGGAGGAAAGAGGGGTCAAGACGGAAGCTCAGAGCGACCTTGGTAGGGGTGAAGTAGTTGGTCTTGAGGATGGCGTTGTTGAAGACACGGAAAGCAGTGAGAACCATCTCATCGTGCTCGCTGTTGACGTTCTTGGCGATCTTGTCCTTGAGAGCGTCGTCGGAGAGAACCTCGACGGACAGGCTGGAGGAGACGACCTTCACGGGGTCCTCCTGGTCCTTAACAAGGTGGATGTTGGCGAAAGAAGCATAAAGAGCACGAACGAGACCGGGGTAGTTCTGAATAATCTCATAGATGTACTCGGGGGTAAAGGTCTCGGAACGGAGACGGCGCTTCAGGTTAGAAAGGAGGGCCTGCTGAGCGTTGTTCTTAACATCCAGAAGCTCGGCAAGAGTAGAGTACTCTGGTCCCAATCGGTTCAGGAAGTGCTGAACGAAGACCCAAGCGGAGTGGGCGTAGACGGATTCCTGAAGACTGAGCTGTCCATCGAGGAAAAGGTTGTGGAACTTGTTGTGGGGAAGACAGTAGAGGAGAGAAACCTCCTTGGAGATCTGGTCAATGGACTCCTCAAGAGAAGGGAACTGTCCACTGCTCTCGACGGTGTCAGAAGCAGGTCGGAGGTAGACACTCATGACGGTAATACCGTTGGAGAACTGCTCGAGGTACTTTCGAGATGAGGTGACGCCATAGTAGTGGTAAAGGTCACTGAGGGCAGAGAAAAGACCCTGGGCAGTGCGAGAGCGGAAGGCAACGACCATTCGCTTCTCGTCGGTGTTCTCAATATCGAAGACCTCGATGACGGGACCAGCCCGGTTGACGGCGAGCTCAATGATGTCCTGGTAGATTAGCTTGGTGTTGTCAGTGGCCTTGCGGAGGAAACCATTGTCAGCAATGAGCTCGAGGTTGGTCTCCTTGGGGTCGGTGTGCTCAGGAGGAGTAGCAAACTGGCACTGATAGACGAAGTAACATCGGAGAGTGGCCTTGGAGCTGGTGCTCAGGACAGCGGGAGATCGGAAAGTCTCAACGCGGTACTTGCTGGAGCCGGGGTGATCAATGTACTTGGCCTCAAGGCGTTCCTCATAGCGAGGACCAGCAGTGTTGGTCTTGCCAGCAACGCTGGTGTCAATGTAGATAGCGTGGTCGTTGGCCTCCATATCCAGTCGGATCTCCTCCTGCTTATCCTCGCGAGCGAAGGAAGCGACCTTAGCGGCATACAGAGAGGTGATGTGGCTGGAGATGACATCGGGGGTCTCAAGCTCGAAGTAGACATCATCGATGCCAAGCTTCTCGTAGAACCACTCGATCTGCTCATCAATTTGGGGCTCAGGGACGAAACCAGCAGCTGAGATGATAGACTTCACAGTCTTCTTCTGCTCAGGCTTGCCAGTGAACTCGGGGGCAATGTAGCCAACGGTGGCAGATCGCAGAATGCGGTGGCCATTGCCGCCGTTGCCATTTTGCAGAGGAACGGAGAAGTGAGTAGGCTGGGGAGAAGGACCACGGCTGGCCTCAACGGCCTTGACGTTAGCCACGGGGTTGGCGGAGATGACAGTCATGTTGGATTCCTGATATGGATCTGTGTAATCAGGGAAAGTCTGAGAGGGCAGCATGTTAGTGGGCGATTCTGTTATAGACGCCATCTTGGCGAAATGCCTAGATGTAGAGTGAAGTTTGGTGGTATAAACGCAAGATGAGAAAACGAAAGAATAGAAAACAGTGAATGGATGAATGGGATGGAGACGAGATGAGCCAGCTGCGAGTATCTTATATAGACATTTCGGCTCAAGCAAACAAGGAAGCCTGAAGATAACAGTGTTCGCCTGTCGTCACCGCTGTAGCCAGCTCAACCAGAGTTTCGGTCAGAGCTCGTGACTCAATGCGAACTAAGGAGGGCTGCTGACCCAGAGGCTGCCCTGCGCCCGTGAAGGCCAAACCTACTCAATGATCTAGTGATCATTGGTATTGAGCCCATCCCGGGAGGCTCATTCCAGGTCCTGTCCGGGGCGTCCATGCTCTCGCACTCACTGGGCGCCACTGGATCGGGGACCTGAAAATGCACTGCAGATGCTGGGGCAGGGCCTGGGGCTGTTTGCAGCACCGCATGCGAACCGCTCAGCTCGCTGGGAAGCTTATCTCTGATACGGAGCACCAGAATCCCGGTGTAAGCCGCCCGGGCCGGCTCTTGTATTCTCGCCATTGGGTAGTGGAAATCAGGGGGAAGCCAATCAACGGGGCCATTGATTCGCGATAAGGGCAAAATGACGAAGGGGTAGTGGGCAGTGCTGTAGTCAGATAAGACTTATCCGCTACTTACCGGCTGGAGTTTGTGACGATCAATTCGTTTCGTCACTCAAAATAGATGATTCTAGGTCGGTAATGCCGAGCTTATAGCGGGGCCTTCTAAAAGAAGATGACGAGAGGAAGTTATTCAGAAGAATAACAACAAGATTGTCGTAAAAGGCTTGGGTTCTCAGATGAGAGGAGGGTTGGTTAGAGTTCTGACGGCAGGTTAGTATGGACATCTGTCATACACTGCCAACCTCAGCAGGCGTTTTAACTCGGGGTGCACGAACTCAGCGCAGCCATCCGTCAGCCCTGTCGTAAATAGAAACTGAAGACGGTATGTCTAGAACAAGAGATAACAAAAGCTCTCTTGATACGTCGAGGTTGGTTTGAGATGACGAGGTTCAAAGCTCAAGCCAGGACAGGGAATATGAATCTCTAAATAAAGACGAGGTAGGAGTGATAAGGGGTCCAAGGTAGTAGATAGAAGAAGGCTTCTTTATGTGAGGAGAAGCAAATGCAAAATGCAATGCAATAGGTAAACAAAAAGGTTTGAGGTCAAGTGACTTATCTCTCCAAACTTTCGAAGCCAAAAGATGTTGGGACTGGCGATGGAAGCTTTATATACTGTCCGTGTCTAAGTGCCTCTCAACGACGACCCAGAAGTCTACGATGGTACAAAGTACCTCCCAGTCCTTTGCAATGAGGTACGTACCCGCATGAATGTCTCCATTGACTCCAAACATGTCGACATATTGCCTTCTCTTACACCGTCTCGCTTGTAGGTACCGAGTAAAAGTTGTCACGCTGCCATAAAAAACCACATCCCTTGCCAGGTCCTGGTCTTCCGCTCACCTTGACCACACACCCCCTTCCCGCTTGTGGGGCAGACCCTGCTGGGAGTTTGCTGGGCATGAGGCCCGGCGGGTGTTTATTTTGGGGTACGTGTTTAGGTGTTTTTTGCTTTTCTTTTGCACCGGGCAGACCGGAGAAAAAGTGCACTGGACAGCAATAGACACAGCGAATGACCCCCGCCACAACTCTCTTCAGGTACCTACCTCTGTACAGCGGCTTACTTACAGCACAGGAACATGCAGCACATTCACAGAGCTCATGATTTGCCCGGGCAGTCACTTGGTTCGATTTCCTCACATTTCACTTGGCAATCAGCACAGTAGAAACTTGGCATACACAAGAAGAGATAGAACCTAGCATTCAGATAATAAACATCACCGGCCCGGTCGTCCTGAGGCCTCTCCTCTCCTCTTCAATGGGTACTTGCTCGCTACTGTACATACTGTACCACTACCACCCCTCCTGAAGCGGAGCCCAGCCCAGCCCAGCTAAGCCCGCCAGAAGAGTCGAGAAGAAAGAATTTTGGATGCAGCAACGCCCCCGATCGTGATCATGACCTCACGGAGTACAGTGCAGTTACCTACAAGAAAAAGTCCCATTCAATTACCCAATAGTGCCTCTGGTCTAAACCTCAAGGGGAAGCCTTGTTTGACCAAGCGTCTGGTTCCTGAAGAGTCTGTACTGTACTGTAGTGTAGGTGAGGGAGTCGTGGGGAAGAGGCCCGGTTATTCGAGGCTCTGCAGTTTTTGCATAGAATCCCGCCTTCTCCAGATTTTCGTCTGACATCACTAGTGCAAATTTGTTGCCAATGGGAGAGTTGTTTGCTAGACTTCAACTCTTCTACCAGTTTACGTCGATATCTTGTAACAGCTTCACATACCACACATTCTCACATTATGGATACCAGTGTTTGTTATGAAATGGCTTGAAGAGTTTTCAGAGACTAGCTGGGTCAGGACAAACGCTCTATTTTGACAGGTTGGTCACTGTAAGTCGACATAAAGAGCCTCCAGCTCCATTTGTAGACTTTGATAACGTAAGTCTACATAACTATCCATGCGCTATGCATGAAAACGGCACCATACACTTAGCTTCTTTCGCTCGTCAAAACGGTGTGGAGGATGGTGCGATTCAACTCAATTCACTCACCACTCACCTGGCTTGGCCTGCCCTGCGGGTTTGTCTCTGCGAGTCATCGTCAATGGCAACTTCGTGACATGCAGATCCAACCTTGAATTCCGGTTTTTCAATGTTTGCTCTCTCTGTTTTGGGTTTCAGAGCGTTCTTACAACGTTGGACTACGGTTCTCACAAGATCCCGGTCAACATGCACGTTGCCCTGACTGTGCTTGTCCAACTGGTCGTAATAACTGCCTGAAATGATGTTGCCAAGATGTGCTTCAAGCTGTGCCGGGCCGTATTAACATAAACCTTACAGTTCTGACATGCGAAACGGCCAGGCCAACAAGAATGATGATTCGTACGAAAAATGGATCGCCTGCATCTGACTAGGCAGTTTGACATGGACTTCTAGTGATATCTATTTGGAGCATCTTTGAAAATGTCATGTAGTTTCGAACAACATCGTCTTCAATGGGCCCATGTATCAACAATTGTGTCAGCCCATGGTTTATTACGTGGTGTAAGATAATGCTGGGATTTCGCATCAGCCAAGAAACTATATGCTTTGGTTGGCTCTGAGCCTGCCAACGAGCGACGAGTAGTTCACCTCATTGGAACCTTGCTCAATTGATATCGTTCTAAGCCATCAAAATCTTGACAAGCCAAGAATCCGCCTCAAAGGGTACGGTACCTGAACCGAGATTCCTACACGACTCACTACCCCAGACGGGAAGTTGGTGTTGAACGCTGACCGCAGCAGCAAACGCCAGGCGAACTAGCTGAAATGCCTTCGTACCCCAGACAATAGAACCCAAATCTGGCTCACCTGACTTAAAGAAAGCGAAGCCAGTGCTCACCGAACTTTCCAGACCTTGGCCATTCTAAGGGGGACGATCACGGGGCCGGGACTAGTCTCGATTTCTAGGGGGAAATAATTTCACCTTGGGGGAGATCCATTCCCCAGATCCAGTAACAGTCAAGATCATGAAGTTGAAAAAAAATGTGTTGGCAAGGTGATGCTTCCCACCCTTCTTCTTCCCCAAGATACTGTGCAAGGAAGGAGACAAGGGAGCAAGGGAGAGCACAGCACACCGGTAGGCTCTGACCTGTCGCTATTGAAGGAGCCGGACCACGACAAGGTTCCTCCGGCCGTCGCGGGGCCGTTGGTTCGGTACTTACGTACAGGTACCTTCTCCGGGGTACCATCAATGACACAATGGTTGAGGTCGAGGAGCACTTGACTGCAGCACGAGGGGTTTCTATTGCGAAACGAAGGGCAAGTCTGGCATAAGACGGGAGTTGCACAACATACAGTATCATGGCTTTCTCGAATGATAGAGTAAAGACAAGATTGGTCTGTTCGTTCTTGAGCTGTCCTGTTGTCATTAACGATACCACTCTTCAATGATTCATCTGACCTGGAACGAGCTCTACCAGTAGTTCTCCAATACCCCAGATTCCAGACTGGACAATCCCCCTCAATGTTTTGAGTTTCTTCCCCTCTTCCTCTCTCCATATGTTACGCAAAAGGAACACGAAAATACGTCCCTGTCCCACAAGCAACGGAGTCCGGCACCCACTCTCACACTCAAAGCTCCGGGACAAGCAAAGGCCCCGGACTCGCCCGGAGCGCCCCACACGGCCGAGCTCCGGCAGCACCGAGAAGGCCTTTTTTAAACTTGGATCTGGATTTCTATTACCCCCAGGTTTTGCCCATGGCTCCAGTCTTCCCCAGCCTGAGCCTGATCTGGATCTGGGCACAAGGACAAGAAAGAAAAAAAACTTCATAGCTTTCCCCACGACCCGCTTCCATCTCATCTCCCGTCGTTTCCATTACCCCCGTTTTACTTGATCTTGCAGCTTTCGTGACAGCCACCGTTTCCCTTTGTTACACTGCACGGCACAGCCAGTCAAGTTTACACCAACCAGCCAACCCCTAGGGGAAATGGTATCCATTGCATTACCTATTGCTTCTCCCATACGGAACCGTAGCGAGTTGCGTGCTTGCCCTGTGGCCCCGAGAGCCGTCCCCAAGCTTTTTTGCTTTTACTTTGCCGCCGTCTCGTGGCCTCTTTGGTTTGTCATGGGCGTCTTTGGTTAGCAAATCTTCCCTGTATTTTCACTGCACCCCGCATCCGGCGCTTGGAGGCGGACGCTGTTAACACGTCACGAGGTGGGCAGAAAATATCAATAGATCGAACTCCTTTTTAGGGGGTGTGGCTGAGTGAGGCGCGCTCCCTTGACGACGATATTGTTTTGGCCACGATGTTCGGAGTTGAGTGTTTCCTGGCTTCTATTTCCATAATCTCAGCCTGGCAGTTGAGCGTTGTCACGCCCACATTCCGCGTGACCTTTAAGCTTTCAACTGCTTCTTCATTGGTCAATTGCGCTGTCAGTTGATTGTGCCTGTGCTTTGCTGTGGCTTGTAATAGAACGATACGTAGTTTGCATGCCCTGAGCTCTCAAAATCTGGGGAAGGTCAAGAAAAGGATCTTGGATCAATACGGTAGCTTGGCTGGATTATCGGATCATGCCTTTACCAGGTTGAGATACAGTATGCATGGTCGTTTGCCTGCCATGTATCTGACAGTTGAGCCATGGGCTTACAACACCCAAGTCGCCTATCATCACATCCTGGTTCCCTTCTCGTAATGATGATACTTGAATCTCTGACGTGCTGTTCCACCATCGGAACCGTTATCTCATCATCTCTAATGAGGGCCTCTGTCTCCATTCTGGACAATACGGTGCACTCCCAATCGCCAATGCTCCGTCCATGAATACCACGCCTCCACCATGAACCGCTTGTTGACGACGGTTAGGGGGCGTCACGAAGTTGTGTCCTTCGTTACGAATGCATCTCGAATATGTCTCCACCCAGCTGCCTTTTTGAGGCACCGTATGAGCGTTACGCTGGATGTGTGAATATGTAGAACCGTACCGTACCGTACCGTACATAGTGTTACCCGCCTATTTTTCTCGAGCTTCCATTTGGCTTGGGCTTGTCGTAGAAGTTTCTATTTTTGTTCTTGCTACAGGTATCTGAGTTCATCACATCATCGACTGAATGGAAGCCGTCTTTTCCGGTCTTGTTTCAGAGAGATTACTCTGTATGCTCCTCGTGTTCATGATCACCTGCATATTATTTCGAATTTCGGCAATAAAAAGTTCTTTTTGAGCCAGATGATGAATTGTATAGAAAGTCAAATACGCACTGTTGTCATAATACCAGTAAGCTGGCACATGGTTGGTTTACTTGAGTGACGGACCAATCAGCTCAACTCTCTACTAGCCAAACCTGGGGACAAACTGGCAAGCTTCGGCATAATATCAAAGAGGAATGTCACAATGCCAGTTCTGTTTCCTCATTGAGGACACTTCCTTGTTTACAAGAGACGTCAATTATCACTTCGTTCGGCGGTACGTATTCTGCAAGTACCTACGATACCTTGCTGGTGTCTGGCTGGTCATTTTTAAGGTGCCACCAAGTGGAATGTTGGGGAAGAGTTTTCCTTGACGACGGCAGCTAGTGGCTGAGCGAGGGGCCCCCAGAACGCCTAGACATTGAGGTTCCCTGAGGTGTCACAGGTGGTGAGCAATCAACTCCACCATCGAGGCCATGCGCTGCCCTGTTTGTGGGTATTGTTCTATCCATACCCGGCCGAACGTGCTGCCGGCCCCCGGAGATCCTCAGGTACCGTCCTCGTACCTTAGTCTACTTGAGCCGCTTGCAGTGCCCGTTACTAATCTATCTGATCGGCTAACGACGCTATAACCAGATGGATTCGACCCAATGGAACCCATGCTTCTTTGGTACACCGTCCGGGGATCAGGGTCGCCCATGCAGGATCACGATAGCTTCATTGACCCTTTCTTTGACGAGTGACGGCCCGCCATGGAGATTAGAGCCCATACCGGGCGTCTTGCGGTGAGGGGGAAACAGTTAGCTTAGACGAACCGGAGCTCCAAATCACTACCCGGAGGACGCAGTCACAAAGAACGGAGCTCTCTAGCCAACAAACAGACAGGGCCGGGGAGCTTTCCCTGACGGTCTTGACGAATGTCTTTTGTGGCACCTTGCCAATAGCTATGGCAAGGAGCTGTCACCGTATCCCAGCATCATATCACATCCATTCTTTCTGCTCTTCGAATTCGCATCGAGGGGCAGCCCCTCCTAACAGGTACACGCAAACCAACGGCACAGACATGTGTTGATTGCAAATGTGACCTTGTGCATTTTTTTAATCGAGGTTTATGACAAGTCTTCACGTTCAAAGCTGGGAATATTGTCAGAAATTAGTTGCTCGTACCTAGTCCTGCTGTGTGTGGTTGAGTTAGATATTGTAGCCAAGTACATGGTGTAAATAAAGGCCAGTTTAGGTTGTCTCTTACACGCCGTCAACACCTCCAGCTCCCGTCAAGTTCCCCAGACAGCCCAGGGTCCCGATTACTTGCCCAAATGGCTCACCTTGACACCATGCCGGCGGCCCAAGCGTCTCCTAAAAGATACACCTCGTCTATTATATACCAGGTTGTACGTGCCATTGCTACCATGTTGCTTCTTCCATTGCGAGTCCAGAAAGAACTGCCCTGAGTTTCTGAAGCTTAGCGAATGTCTGAGTAGAGATTGCCCAATCGGCGGTTTCGTCCCCTGTCTATCCACTCCTTCACAAGGCATCACGGCCTCGACAGGTCTACAAGTTACACCAACAACATCACACGGCATTCTTTGGTATCGTAGACGAGATTTCCAACGGATCACGAGGTTCGTGCCTGTATAACTATTCTCCCATTCAATGCTTCGTAATCTAAAACCCTTGTGCGAATTGCATCGGATATGTTTACCGCCCATCACGGCAATTGGGTCCATATTTGTCGAATATACGTAATCCCCTTGCATCTCGATACAGTGAAACGGGCTGAAAAGGTCACGATGCCAGATGTTTAATTGCCAATGGCTTCTCGTCAAATATTGACGAGCTCCATTAAAGGTCATGTGTTGTACCCCTTGGAGCAGGGGAATAAACAAATTACGTACTAGTCTCGTTGCTTACAGGATACCAAAATCAACGTCTCAAAGCGATCTAGAAGCTAGGTCAAACTTGAACACTCCAACTACTCAACAAGACAGATTCCAAACATCCACTCCCGACTTTTCCGGTCGTTCCTCTTCCTTCCTGTGTCTCGCAATACGTCCATGACTCTCTTTCTTGCCTTTTCTGCTTTTCCCAATGACAACATTTTTGTGTACGAGCTGTGACAAGGACGCGGAACAACGAGTATAGACACAAGGGCCATGCCTACCAGCTAAACGTCAGGCACTGCGTATAGCCTTGTAGCCAAAGCTACGTTCGGTCCCGAAGAAACCATTCGCATGTTCCTCTTGGTTTCTTTCCGGGACTGTTCTGAAATGAACAAACACTTCGGTTCCTGTTGCTTGTGCTGCAAATCATAGCCGCGAAGTCGCAGGTGTATGGTTAATCAGCTTTGCATATTACGTGCCATCTTGTATCTCTTATATATGTCAACTTTCCTGAGAAGTTGAGGCAATAGGGGCTTCTCGAGTCGTCTCTCTACTACACAATGCGATATTGATTGCGCGTCTTCTATGTCAGGCACAGGCTGGTTCCCTCAGAGACTGACATATTCTTGCCGAGTTCAGTGAGCATTACCATATAGTCCTGCGGTGAATAGTAAGGCAGCATGTATGTGTCACGGTCCTTTCGGAAGATCCAAATGCCAACTCTACATATATGAATCTCGACCAAGAAGGCACATCGCATCGAGGAAGGCTCACACGACTTCGGCAGAATATTGCCGAAGTCATAGTGGACAACATGGAATTCCTGAGTGCAACATCTATACCGCCAATATCATCATCAGCATTGAACGGTTGCAATAGGTTGCGGCAGGATCATTGCCGTGATCGACACGATGGGTGTCGATGAGTTAGCCAAGACTGGAGTTATTCGAGCACGATGAGGGGGCAATGGCCGCCCACCACTCGATTCCCAGCACTCTGTTCTGAAGCGCACTTCTATGTAGAAAGGACGTAACATGATGGGATACGCAGAGACCAATACTCCTTATTATCTCGGAGCTTTACCGCGTAACGCTCACAATATGTTCCTGGCCACGGCCTAGGATTTGTGCAAGATGTCATGAGGATGACTCTATTCAATGTATCTGCATTATGAATGATGATGATATTCCATTTCGCATTCTCAAAGCTCCTCCTGTACTTTGCAGTAAGAGGCTCGATGGCCATTGCATATGGAGGGTGCACGTGACGATAGTCGCTGGTGACGGAACTCATCGGCTAAACCAGGGTGTTGTAAGTGGAGCACTCAAGCAGCTTCCAAAGAAAAATTACTCCCATGACATCGTGACGCCCAACGTCAACGCCAACCTACTCATCAACCAGTCACCGAGAGAGCATAATTTCTTATCGGGCGGAGATTTGTCAACATCGCTTATCTCACCAGATTCTGCCACCAATTCCGATATATTCAGAAGCCTTGTGATTTGGGCTGCGACTATTCGGCAATTCCCTCCCCACCAAAGGCTCTTCAACAGCTCTTAATACCTTGAATAATCGACTACTCGATACACAACACCTTCAGCTATTCAAGATGGTTACTCTTACCGAAGTTGAGGACGAGCACTTCCAGCACCCTCAGGCTGGTCCCGATGTTGAGGAGGACGATGATGACTACTCCGATACTGGTAATTAACAACCCCGCGCCTTTAATCGCGATATTGTGCATGCTAACAACGCCTGTAGACTCGGAGATTTCCAACGAGTCCGACTACGATCCTTCAGAAGAGACTCTCGCTGAGCGACTATACGCCCTGCGCGACATCGTCCCCCCAACTACTCGCTCATGGATCTCCGGCAAGGCCAACACCATCGGTAACGCTGCCTGGAGCGTTCTCTCTTTCAGTGGCAAGGGCGCTTGGGTGCTCACCACCTCTGCCCTGTTCTTTGGTGTTCCCTTCGCTCTGTCTTTCGCCGAGGATCAACAGCTCACTGCTATGGAACAAGAGTACAACATGCGACAAAGCGGCAGTGAGCTTTTGACCGCTGGCTCCGAACAGAGCACCGCTGACCAAGTTGGCGCCGCCCTCGATGGCAAGCCTGCCCAACCCTCTCTGTGAACAAATAAGTTGGAGTCACGCAATCGAAAAACCTTGACCTAAGTTTCTGGGTATGAGGATATCTTAGACAGTGCCTTTTGTTGCTAGGCGCAGTCATTATTGGGCCGGAAAATGCGGCTTTCCATGTGTACAATAATTGTTTACGGCGTATATGGCCGATGAAGACCTATGATGGATCCAACTGGGTTTGACTGGGAGGAACGAGAAGCGCAACGCATCCATGGCGCATGGTTACCGGTGTAAAGTATAAGATGGGGTTGGTAATGGCTGCGATCTCATCTCCAGGAAAGGCGGTTTCACATGTATTTTGTCACATTAGAGCTGTATCATTGATGACTTATGTGTGAGCTTGATATAAACCACAGCTTGTTCTACCTTGGTATTGTTGGTATCGTGCATTGCTTGAGATGATAACAATGAATGGGAAATTCACGGAATGTGATGAAATTGAAAGGAAGTTTCGAGTCACAGCAGCTCGTTCGACCAAGAATATCGCTCGCAATATGATTGTGGTGATAAAGTAGGATCTCCATCAAGTTCAGGGTAGGTATTCTGGTTGACACTAACTTGCATGGTAATGGATAGATGAGTATCGATTCTCTCAATTGCACCCTGACAGACTAACTAGAGGCTCTGCATATTCTCAGCTAACACTGAATAAGCAGTTGTCACGTAAAACGAACAAAGCCAGCCATGGACTTCGTCGGACTGCCAAAGATAGAGGTTGTTTGAACCCCACGTTCCAGTTTTTGACATTGACGGTATGCAAGCTTCACGCCCATTTGACTGGGAGCATCTCACGCCGCGCTCTCCATGAGGTATGGCTACGTAAAAAGGAGACAGGCAACACCGACCTAGAAGATCCTCTGATTGTCATGCCTGAAGGGAAACATGATTACAACTTGCAAACGTTAGGCTTGTCTCCATCAATTGGTAGCAACAGGAAGCTGACTACACTTCACAGATTCTTCCCGCTCTTCAGCAGTTACATATATAACCTGATCACGGATGAGGAGTCTGTTCGAGACACAACCAAATCTGTATTGGCAGACTTTCTTAATGATGGCGTCTGTTATCTCGAGCTTCGAACAACACCACGCACCACCCCTCAGCTCTCAGCAGAGCAGTACATCTCAACTCTTCTTGATGTGATCTCGTCATTTGAGTCTCAGAACCCTCAACTGCACACTCGCTTGATCCTCGCTGTTGATCGACGACATACCCCTGAGCAGGCTGCTTCCACCCTTGAGCTTGCTCTGACATACCGTGAGCAGGGAGTCGTTGGCTTGGATCTCTGCGGTGATCCAACAGCGAGGCCAGCAGGCGAGATAAGTGTCTTCACACCTGTGTTCCTAGAGGCAAAAAAGAAAGGCTTAGGGATTACGGTTCACTTTGCTGAAGCTGAGGCGAGTGGGTCGAAAGAGGAGTTAAACACGCTGCTCTCTTGGGAACCGGGCAGGCTTGGACATGTGATTTGGGAGGACGAGGAGACCAAGAAGGAGATTGCAAAGAGAGGGCTGTGTCTCGAGTTATGCCTGAGCTGCAATGTCAGAGCCGGGATGGTGTTTGGCGGCTTCGAGGGCCACCACTTTGGGCACTGGAGAGGCGTCAACGGCCCCAAGATCTCACTCAGCGTAAGTTACTGAACTTGTGTTCATCCAAGGGAGAACATAAAGACTGATAATGATTATAGACTGATGACGTGGGCGTGTTCGGAAGCCCCCTGTCTAACGAATATAGACTCGTGGCGGAACATTTTGGTCTTGATCGCCAGGCTATATGCGAGCTTTCCAGACAGCCTATTGATGGAATATTTGGGGCGAACGGGAGAAAGAACGGTTGAGAGATATCATGTGGACACAGTGAGTTTGACAGCTGATATCGCTATTGCATGAGAGTGTCATGCTGTGGTGCTCGAAGCTTGCATGTTTATCACGACCATAGAGCGTCAGAAGACTTTGAGACCTTTACAACTGGGAGAGAAAATAAAAGTAGTCGTATGGCCTGCTATGTTTATCTTACAATTTGTCCACAGTTACCAAGTTTATCCTCAACTTATTCAAGAATATTCATCACTTTGGACTGAGTTGTTATGACACAGCTAGGAGGCCAATATATGTGGTATCAATATCGACGTTATCATTTAGGCATAAGCTATTAGAAAAGTGTCTACTCTAGTGAAGTTGTGTTTACTAGCAAGGCGTATTGCATCGCCCACGAACAGCTATCGAGCGGTTGAAGCATCAATAGTTAATTCATACTGCTATGACTCGCTAACAAGGTATGAGGAGAGAAGTTGATATCAAAACAAAATCAGGAGCATCTCGTGTTCTTCCATCGCATTAGATATGGAACGACCCTGCCCATTAACGCCGTACTTTTTTTTTGGTTGTCGTCTCAATCTGAAACGCTAACGTTAACCTCGTTAACCTCATCGGTAAACATCCAAGTCGTGTTCGTCCGAGTTTCCGTAACCTCATCATCAATGCATGCCAAGTGGTGGAGTCTCAAGGTCAACACCTTCAACCCTGGCGCGCTCACCATCGCTCTGGCGGATGAGGTTGAGGAAATAACGAGAGGCGCGCTCACTCTCACCCTTGACCTTGATAGTCTCCTCTCGCTTTGCGCTCAAGTCCTTGAGGCTTTGGTCAAGGCCGACCCGAAGGTTGTCAGCGGGAATGCGGAGGACCTTGCGAACGGAAGAGGAGATGCGAGAGGAGTTGGAGTGAACATAATCCAACTCAGCAAGCTGAGTCGAGATCTTTGTAGCAAGGCGTGGAGGAAGGGAGTTGGGAATCTGCTGCAGAACATAAGCAGAGGCAGCAACAGCTATTAACAGTTAGTGACTTGTCATCCTTGAAAGTTACATGGGTCACTTACCAGCCACGAGAATGCCGGGAATGATGAGCTGGCGTAGGTTCTCGTTGCTCAAGATGCGAGTTGCTGTGATAGCCTGGTCCATCCACGTGTTCATACCAATCATCCGGGGTACAACAGCGCCGGCGACTGTAAGGGCCATACCAGTGCCAGCAAACTTTTCCTGTCGCTGTAACAAGGTAGTCCAGTCGACAAAGTCGATCAGTTCTGTGGGAATATCGACCTGGCGAGCAAGAGCATCTCGCTTGCGTCGGAACATAACATCAGGTCGGAATTGGAGGTTCTGAAACTCATCACCAACGTGCAGGATACCCAGTTGCTTAATAGCATTGACGCCATACACGGTCTTTCTGCGAGCATACTCTTCGCAGTTCGAAACGGAATCTGCGATGCGAGACAGCATAGCTTCCTTGAGGTCCTCTGCATATTGGAAAGCATTCCAGATACCGGGGTAAGGTACATCGTAGTGGCTGCTTCCAGAATGGAGAATGGCCGAGTTAAGAGTGTTTCGAGTGTAGTCGTAGATGTCCTTGCATGTTTCCTCAACGTTGGCATCAACTGACTCGCTTACTTCGGTCTTTGCCCTTCGACTGGATTCCAGCTGAGGTTCAAGCTCCTTCAACTCCTGGGTCACTCGCTCCAGTTCCGATTGAGCAACTTCCTGGTTGACATTTGCAAGGGTGTTGACATCATTCAAGATGTTGAGCAGGTATGTTCGAGCAGGTGCAAGCTTCGATCGTGCACGCTTCTCAAGCACGAATCTTCGCAGCGATTGCTCCAGAGCCTCGAAGTCTCGCACCTTGTCAAGATCCTTACCCTTACCCTTGTCATCACCATCACCAGGATCACCACTGCCTCCACTTGAACTACCGCTGCCGCCAGGACCGCCAGGAGGCGAGGGGCCGACAGGGATGGCGTTGCTGGACACGAAATGCACAAGCTCGGAGGACTCCTTGTGGGTTCGGGGACTGAGACCGGCAACCTGGTCAAGAACCATCTTCTCACATCGCTTTTTGTCTCGGATCACATCGAATCCGTTCACAACAATGAAGATGTAGGCCTTCTCAGCAGCAGCAGCCCAAATAAACTCCTTGGCAGACTGGGTAAAGTGATTGGCGGCAGAAACCACGAACACGACCACATCGATCTCCTCCTGTCGGGCAAAGATGGCAGTCGTTTTGGTTGTATCGGAATTCAGGCCGGGAGCGTCGATCAAGGCAATATCCACCACGCCATTGTTCAGGAGAGATTCGTCAATGCTTCGGCTATCCTTGACGTAGATCTTGCACTGAGTGTAAGTCTCGTTGTCGATGACAATGTTCTCGAGTTCCTTTAGTGAGAAAACATCGTAGGTCGACTCATCGTTTCGGTCGTAGGGCACGTTCTTATGCACCGCATGTACCTCCTCCACACCAGAGTTCTCCCTAGCGTCCAGCACCTCACAAAAGATAGCAGTGCAAGGCTGCTGATCCTCAGGAAGAACCTTTCGACGGAGTAAAGCATTGCAGAAAGTTGACTTGCCAGCATTGAGATCGCCTGTGATAAGAACCTTGCTTGCAGTATCCTCGATTCGTTCGCGGAGAGCTAGTAGATGTTTGATGCTGGAACTAATTTTGCCGTCGAGAAGCGATGCGATGGAGCTCTTTTCCAATGAATGCACAAGCTCGGTCTGGTGGAGAGCACCGAGCTTGAGGTCGAGCTTCAAAATAGAGAACTCTTGAGCAATTTGTGGTGAAACAAGTCGGGGCTCGGGTGTAGATCGAGTCTCAGCGGCTCGACTCGATTCGGCGGAACCATCTTCGACCGTCGTCATGGCACGTCTTAAACCAGGGTTTCGGAAAGAGGACGAGCCTTTGCCTTCCATACCCGTGTGGGCATGGGCAAAGGCGGGCCGTGAGGAGTGTTCGGAGGAGTCGCGGCGAGCTCGTTGAACGGAAGGATAATGTGCGGGCCAGGAAGCATTCATTTCCTGTAAATTTTGAAGCAGTTCGAGCACCTTGTTGATGGAACGACCGAGGGTAGCACGATGAGCGTTATACCACATCTGATGCACAGCACCCGACGCAGGCCGGTCGTGATGCATTGCCATATCCCATGCTGCGGCGGAACTCATGGAACGGTCATCGCCAGCTATACTTCCACCGTAGCCTGAGTCGACGTCAAGCATGCTCTGGAGACGGGCAGCATGTTCAGATGTCATACCATTTCCGACAGTCATATATTGGACCCGAGAAGAGGACGAGTTTGTGGGTGGCGGAGAAGAGTGGTTGCTGGTGGGCGCGTCGGAATGGCCATGATCATTGTCACCATCAGAATCGGGTTCCTGGTGCAGTCGGGCCTTGCCCTTTCCGTTACCGCTGAAATAATCTTGGCTCATGTTGAATCGGTCCGTAGCAGTTCGAGCGGCATATTTTGGATGAGAAGCGAGGGGAAGAAAATATCCTTGGAACCGTGATGCCGATGTAATTATGGCGGTCGGTTGGAGAGGCGAATAAGAATCATTGACAAGTCAGTCCAACGACCCATTTCTGCATGATTTTTGCTACGTACCGATTCCCGATTTGATTGGCGAAATCTGGAGACTTTGGGCGCTCGGACCAAGCGGGCTCTTATCGTGCCGTATCGTCTCGTGCAAGTGCAAGCAAATGGAAGCGGTCTTTCAAGGTTGGCCCAGTCCGATTACGTAGTGTCGGGACATCCGTAGCGCGACAAGGCCATCGACTCTTACCACGCATCTGGATCAAGGCTTGATCTTTTTCTCGCTGCCTTGCGCATTTCTGCCGCCTACTTATCTACTATTCGCAAGGACTCTTCCCCTAGAACGACTCTCCGACCTCTCTTTACCAAGACACACCCTCTTTCATCCCTCAACCACCACTACCCCCGCACATCATGAATGTAAGAACAGCGGTGTCGTGCGACAATGCGGCGCGCCCATGATGGCTAATTCACTCACGATATAGATCCTCGAATGGGCATTCGGAAAGCGCATGACACCCGCGGAGCGTCTACGCAAGAACCAGCGCATGCTAGATAAGGCCATCCGTGAACTTGATCAGATGCGCGTTAAGCTGGAGAAGCAAGAGAAGACCCTTATTCAACAAATCAAAACGAGCGCCAAGAATGGACAGATGGGAGCTTGCAAGATTCAGGCCAAGGATTTGGTCCGTACGAGGCGATACGTCGAGAAGTTTTACAGCATGCGCAGTCAATTACAAAAGATTTCGCTTCGCCTTCAAGTAACTGCATACTTTGATTGGATACTAGCTTAGACCAGAGGCTGACCGGATGCGAAACAGACATACAGAACGAACGAACAAATGATGCAGGCTATGAAGGGCGCTACCATGGCATTGGGAAGCATGAATAAATCAATGAATCTTCCCCAGCTTCAACGAATCGCCATGGAGTTTGAACGCGAAAACGATATCATGGACCAACGACAAGAGATGATGGACGATGCCATTGATGATGCCATGGACGTGGGAATCGAAGAAGAAGGCGACGAGGTGGTAGAGCAAGTTTTGGAAGAGATTGGTGTGGACTTCAACCAGGCGGTAAGTTATAAAGGTGATGCTATGCACCATTCTTGCTAATACAATCACAGCTCGGTGAAACACCTACCGCTCTGGGAACCGCAGCGGTACCTGAGGGTAAGATCGCTCAGGCGGTTGGTGGCGGAGGCGGCGGCGGCGGTGGTGATCCTGTTGACGACGACCTTCAAGCAAGACTGGACAGTTTGCGAAAATAGATGAACAGACAGGGCTTCCTTGAAGTCTTAGAAGTTTTGTTTCAATGGTCACCGCCATATCAGTTGAAAAGAGGGTTCGCTAACGATATTTGGACCCTTCAGGCCACAGAAGATGGTCGTATGTCCGATGTCATGATCGATCTTTGGCCATAGGAAGGAGGAAGGGAGCTTCATGGTACTATGTTTGTTCCGGTGCATTGGTGTCTGGAGAATTGTCTTACATACCATCAGCTTTGCAGGTGTTTCTGTGCTTTATAGAAAACAATACTCGCTGCTTGTCAGGTCTATTGAAAACGTGGGCAACGCTTGACCAACTTGTCAGTCGATTTGCGTTTACTTCACTTTGTGTTGATATACTCGTCCTATAAACATCCTAAATTTGGATAATGGGTAAAGTAGACTCTACTGGGTCATACAAAACGGTATCATTCGCAATATCCTTAAACGGTCAACCTATCTGAGTATGGCTTTGACGGCAGCCCCAGACTTCCACGTGTACAGTCCGCAACGGCTTTGGGGGAAAGAAGCTGGCCGCATGAGAACGGATTTGATCTTAGGATAAATCAAGTCCGAGCCTGTTAGCTTCATCTGACTTGACGACAGAGCGATTGTGGGATTATTTAGATGCTAGTTTCGGATGTCTCGGGGGCGAGGATGGCTTCCCTCGAACCGACTTATTGTTGGAAACACATATCAAACGTGTCAATAACTAACACGCAAAATCAGGGTCCAGTTAGTATGCGTTTCCTAGAGCTGATTCATTGCTAAGATCGACACATCCATTTCTGTTGAAACCCAAAGCCGAGAATCGCAAATTTGCCCAAGATCCATTTGTCTGCACAGCGCTAAACAGCGCGGTCGTGAACCAGTAAACGTCACTAGCCCGTGGATACGTCAGTGGCCAACAGCCAGACACAGCGCACAATCAGATCTTGAGGCACCTCCAGCTTAAGCGCAGGCCCCCGCCCCCACTGACGCTCACCAATCCGTCCCCCGTTACACCAGCTGCAGTGCGTCAGGTAGCTGCGCCCTCCACTCCATCCATTCACCTCTGGTTCTAGTACTTTATTAGCCCAGCTATTTCATCCAACGAACGAAACGTCCTGAAGCAACCTTGCCAACTCTTCATCAACTACGACACGACTTTCTGTAGACTCGCTGGGTTGTATTAAGCCTTAACTTGATCCGCTTACCTTGCAGGACGTCCCTCTCCGTCCTCTGAACACTTTAAAGTTCAACTCTCCAGTGTCGAAATAGTCTTTCCACATTCAGCGCCAGCCAGGTACGTTCGTTTACTGCTCCTCTCAACGTACTGCACTGCTTTATTGGAAGAACTATCAAGTTACTTCGATACATGCCTGTGTTCCCTCTGTTCTTAGCTCCAGCCGCATTATGATCCTGTTTATTGGACTCGTGGATTATCAGATCTATGATTACCTATTCCCCGCCAGCGCAACCGCTTCCCTCGTGGCGTCTACGTCACGTTTCTTTAATTACGATGCGCTCAGCATCATGCCTCCCCCTCTCATCAGACCCAACGGTCGACATGGTTCATTGGTGCTGTATCGAGTTTAAGTACGGTTCTGTCCCCGCGATCTGATAGTCCCAATGGTGTGAACTGTGGTCATCTCCAACCACTATCGCCGAGGGGACAACAGAAGTCATACTTATCAGTCCGCGCGCTTAGCTACATCATCAACGTTTTCCTTACGCCTGCACGCACTCATTGTTCTTTTCCTATTCTTGTTTATCTACCATCCTTGGCGAAATAGAATGATGTTCTCGGTTCATCCTCTCTAACTCTTACAGGTCCGTCTTGCGCCGACGAATTAAACACGCCAAGCTGGTCTCGACCAGCACCCCGCCCCCTACCCTTACTACGACGGTATACTTCCCCAGCTACCCGCAACGTTCGCGTGTAGCGATTCTACAAAGTCCTACTCCGACGACGATAGAACCGATACCAAGCTTCAGCCTTCAACAGCATCAACAGTGCTGACACCACCTCTCTGCGCAACGCCACCTAGTATTCTCTTGTCCCTAACACAAGCTGGCGAGCAACAAGCGTCGCAGTCTCTCCTCAACTGGAGGAAGTCTGCTGAATAGAATGTTTGGCGGCAGTTCCAACAACTCAGCGGGCAACAAATCCGAGAGCGATTCAAAATCCGATAAATCCCCTTCTCCCGAACCTGGCCCAGGCCCCAGCGCTCCGGCTCCAATTAAGACAACTGATCAGGCTGCAAGCGGTGAGAAGCGCAGTGGAAATGGCAGCCCTCCTACTCGACAAGATACCGGTGGATCGACCGACAAGAAACGCAGAAGTAGCAGCGTCAGTAGCCGGGCCAGCAGTCTTCTGGCCTCGGCCAAAAACTCGCTCAACTTCTCCCAGAGTAGTCGCAGTGGGGGCTCTGAAGTGAGCTCCCAGACACCTCTCCAGAAGCTTGGCAAACAGGATCCCGCTCTTGCAGTCCCCCAGGGTCAACATAATAACTCTGCTGGAGAATCCATGCCGGGTCCCAAGTCTACGTTCCGCGTTGGTGTTTGGGAAGATAGGAACAAGAAATGCCGTCGCACTATGGAAGACACTCATGCCTTTCTTTATAATTTTGTGCAGACTCCAGCCTTAAATGATGTGTCTTTAAAGGACAAGCCTGAAGGCGAGGATCGGGAATCTGTTTCCTCCGACATGGTTGAGTCAGACAATGGCTACTTTGCTATTTTTGACGGACATGCTGGTACATTTGCAGCCGACTGGTGTGGCAAAAAGCTGCACCTTATTCTGGAGGATATCATACGCAAAAACCCCAATGCTCTGATTCCTGAAGTCTTAGACCAGGCCTTTACAGCCGCTGATGCACAGTTGGAAAAACTGCCCCTAAAGAACAGTGGTTGCACTGCAGCTGTTGCAGTCTTGCGCTGGGAGGATCGAGCGTCGAATGATCGATCAGCCATCAAGTCCGCTAGGCCGGAAGAGCCTGTTGAGATGGACAAGGCAAAAGATGGAGCTTCGAATGATGAGGCAACCAAAGCTACAAATTCAAAAGGAAAGGGTAGTGGACGACAAAGGGTACTGTACACCGCAAATGTTGGTGATGCCCGTATCATTCTTTGCAGAGGTGGAAAGGCTCTGAGACTTTCCTACGACCACAAGGGCAGTGACGAAGTCGAGGGTAAAAGAATCGCCGCCGCCGGAGGCCTGATTCTCAATAACCGCGTCAACGGTGTTCTGGCTGTGACTCGAGCTCTTGGTGATGCATACATGAAGAAGCTTGTCACGGGTCACCCCTATACCACCGAGACGGTCATTCAGGCCGATAGTGACGAGTTCATCATCATTGCTTGCGATGGAGTAAGTTGAGCCTTAGATGCAAGTGGAAACCACGAGATGCTAACAACCATAGATTTGGGACGTATGTAGTGACCAGGAAGCAGTTGATCTCGTGCGCAATGTTGAGGATCCTGTATCGGCCTCAAAGCAGCTTGTTGACTATGCACTAAACCGCTTCAGCACTGACAACCTGTCTTGCATGGTCGTCCGACTGGACCAGAACAAGGAGGCTGCAGTTGAGGTGGAAGGTGCAGCGTCCCAGGTCAGTGAGGCAGACAAGATTGTCAGCGAGACTAAACAAAAGATTGCAGACGGTAGCACGCCCGCCGTCGGTGTATCAGCGACTAGCAACGCGCCCCAATCCGAACCCCCTATAGCTGTTCAGGAAGGGAATTTTGTGCCAACTTCACTGGATGAAGTGGTTACAGAGGAGCCTCCTCATGTTGCAGATCCAAAATCGGATGAGGTTCCTATATTGAATAAGGCCGCTGTTGAAGAGGCCCGCAAGGATAAGCCAGCCGCAGACAAGCCGGCGGAAGAGAAGCCCGCTGGGCAGGCATAGTTCAAATACACTGGGTAAACATGAGGCACTATGGACATACCCCAGACTCCTTATTTGGTCTCAGAGCAAGAGGTTCACCATTCAGTGAGAACAGGATAAGGATCTGGTGGGTTGCTCGTCTCTCCACCTGGACCATTCCCCATCTCCTTGGACCAGGGCTTGTAAAGTGCGGTGATATGATGTGCATACAAGGTGCTGTGATGGGATTCATGTCTTGAGTGGGTTTACACAGAGCTGAAAGGAGCTTGATCAGCCTTGGGTTGGTTTTGTAGGTTAGCTGAGGAGCGCCCTCGTACATGCGAAAGGAGGGGTGACACTGCTGATGCAGTACAATGGTGTATTGATAATAACATGATTACGACTTGGAACAAGAGTCGATCTTTCGAGTTCATTCTTTGTATCTGATACTTGTTGCTAGGTTATATATGCATTGCCATCTGCTGTCGTAAGAAAGCTACTGGTATGCTTCTCTATATCGGCATTCTAATGTTGATGTACAATCTTGTCAGGCCTGTACAGCCGACGCGGCTCGTGATTGAATGCTTTGATTAAAGTAAGTACCTTAGGCAAGGTAGGTATGGATCCCACTATTTGTTCTAGGATGCTTCGACTGAGCTTCCATCCTTCTAGTTAAGGGATAGGGATAGACTGGCACGGATACTGAATCGCTAGTTTGGCGTCAAGCTCCATTCTATTGACTACAAGTGATTGGCAATTACGGTGTCACCCACTAAGTCGCAGACAGTCGTAATTGGGACCGACCAAACAATCTCCTGCAGACTCATAATATCGTTGAGCGTATGTATACGACCCCGTCGCAGTATGTCGCGTGCCAACGGCTGTATCCTGAGTCTCTGACGTATGTTGACAAGGCGACGGGTTCTGCTTCCAAACGTTCCGGAGTCGGTAAAAACCAACGCCAAAATGTGTTTACCTTCCATGTTAACTTAGATTGGGGGTGGAGAAGCCGGGGCGGGAGGGGAGGTTACTTCCATTTGTTGCTGGAGTGGCTTTGGAGGCTTTTTGATGGTGGCTTTGATCTACCAGAATTGGAACTCTGGATCAAACTTAGATTGATTTTGATAAGAGGACGAGTATTGAACCCTGCGAGTCATGATGATATCGTTTCTTGTCTGGCTGTTTACATCGTAACTATGTCTTCAACTGTTCATACAAAAGATGCCTGTGTTGACAAATATGGACGAGACGACAAGAGAGATGAGGCTAAATCGTCATCTCGTCTAGTTGTCGTCGTTTCGTTTCATGACACAACTCTTCTCGTCTATGTACAAGTTACCTACTTTGAGGTGGTATCTAACTATTGTCTCGTCAGAATTTCTTGGTTCTTGTCATGCAGCCAACCCTAAGTAGTCGCTCAGTAGCACTGAATCGCCTTGTGCTCACAACTTTGTGTGATGGCCTCTACTGCCAAGTTGGGTATAGTAGTTCTGGATTGGGTTGGTTGTCTTGGTATACCCGATCCCTGACGGGAACCCAAGACGCTATTCATCGTTCATTCCAGCGCGAGACTCCCTTTTGGCTGGCGCGCAATTTGCACTCTAATGGTCAACATTGGAGTAATTGATTGACATTTTATTTATGTCATGATTGTGACGATTCATCAAGCGTTGGCGTGCCAGAATCTTTCTCTTTTCCTTTCTTTTGGAGTGATGCCATGCTTTTCTTCTTCTTCTGTTTGAGTATATGTCTCGGCCCATGTGTGTTACCCGATCTTATTTGCTACCTACTGCTGAGTTTAATAACTTTACCTACGGTACCTTACTCCGTGCCCATCGATTGATCGACGCCTCAACCTGGGGGGACTTGCAACGGTCCTCATCAGAGAACGTGTTTTTGGAAGAAACAGAACCAAAGTTGGAGAATGGAACTTTTGTTCTCTCTAATGAATATCGGATAAACTTGGCATACACACAAAAGACGAACAAACAACGCAAAGAACGCAACAGACCAACACAATTCTGCTCATTGGGCTCATGGTTATTATCTCATTAGATATACCGAGATCCATGTCAACTGGACAGCCTTGCCCCTGAAATCTGGTGCTGCCCGCCCCTTGACCCGCAGGTGCTAAGGTAGAGGCACCCACCCACCAATTCCACCCGCCAAACCTCATCCAGTCGCCAGGCATCTCGACTCGAAACGACCCCGAATTATACTGGAGTGGACTAGCTCTGCTACCCTCTCGACTGATTTGGCAGATTCCCCCGTCTTTCGGGAGAGCTTCATTTCTAGTTGTTCTCTTTCTTTCCCTTTCGCCTTTTGCCTTTTCGACCTCGTCCTCGAATCTCGTCTTTTCGAATCTCGACCGAGCCTGGAGCATCTTTGCTCGACCCATTTGCAGCTGCTTTTGTGCTTCTGCTTGCCTTTCCTTTCGCTCCTTTCTATTAATTAATTTTTCGACCTTGCAAGTCAGCGGCGTCAATTTAGCCTTTCCAGCTCCCGCTCTTTTTTCCCGCTTTGTCTCTCTTTGATCTACTTGTAACGGAGACACCATGTCGTTGAATGGCTTGGACGATCCAAAGGTTCAGGAAGCCCACGAGGCCGCTGTCGCCGAACCGGGAGGATGGTACGTTCAACAATCATTCCAATATTCTAGAAATGGACCGTTAGCTAAATATTCAGGTTCCTCCTCAAGTATGCGAGTCGCGATGAAGTCGAATTGTTAGGTCGCGGCTCCGGCGGCGTGGTCGAAGTGCGCAACAATGTCGCTGGATACGAGGAGACGAGCCCTCTCTACGGTTTCTTGAGATATCGAAGAAGGAACGTGGTAATTAAGTATCTGCCTGAAGATTGCTCTCGTCTTATCCAAGGTCCGTACCCATTGTCTCCCCTCGCCTGGACATGTTCGTTCGCGACTTGATACACTGACACGTTTTCGATGTACAGCGAGAGTAGCTGTTCACTTCAACGCCGTCTGCGACCGATTCTCACCCTACGATACCATTTTTGAAATCACCGAAGCCAAGGAACTCAAGGATACGAAACTATCAGCCGCATGCTCCCTGCATGCCGCTTCGGGGTCAAATTCATCATCTTCAAGCTCGTTACGCCGAAGACGATTAATGGAGATTGCGGAGGAGGAGGAAGAGGAGCAGCAACACCGCGCCACAAAACGCCAATCAGTTGCCGAGGACGACGAAGACGGCGACATTCGACCTAAGACAGCCAAGACAAGTCATGACACTGTCTTGCCTACGGAGACAGTCACGCTAAACTCAGAGCTTGCCGCATCTCCAGAGCATAGTAAATTCACTGACGCTTCAACATCTGAGCTACCCAACTTCGTTGGCGCTGATGACAGGCCCGTTTCTCCTTCTCAATCAGAAGCTCAGCCGCGAATGTCATCACAATCAGGCCGACCCGACTTGTATTCCTATTCATCATACAACTACGGAAAGCCTAAAGTGAAGCTTGGACCGCGCCCCTCGCTTGATACAAACGGAAGACCACGCACCGCCGGCGCGTATCGCCCCGTTTCTCAGATGCCTTCCGGCTTTAAATTGTTTGGTAAGGGCTCCAAGAAAGAGAAGAATAGGGACGGCCCCGTCACCGCCGAGGATACTTCTGTCGAGGACAAAGACACAGTGACTGAACAGGACGGACTACAAATTGTGCATACAGAACTCACGCGCCCCGCAACAAGCTCTGGAGTATCTATCCCTGGCTCTCCTGTTTTGGCTATGCCTCCACCCGCCAAACCGACTATTTCACCGGAAAAGGCGAGGTTAATGAAGGCTATGAAGCTCCGAGAGAAAAAGAAGGCCAATATGGCAGCTGAGGCGGCAGGTCCTCCATCACCTCCCCTCGAATCCCCCGGACCTAGCGATGGCGATTCATCTACAGACAGAGTAGAAGATCATGAAACTCAACACGAAACAGAATCCGACCACCCATCCATCTCAAATGCCGACTCTGGTATTGGACTGGATGCGTCTTCCGCGTCCATGAATAATGATCAAACTTCCGATCTTGCTCAGACCGATTCTCACCCTGATAGCCCAGTCATTGCATCTTCCGAACCGGAGATATCTACCAAGGCATCTTCGCTTTCCGAATCAACAGACGAAACCCTGCACCCAAAGAACGAAGATGAACATGATCTGGACGAGGACGAGAAAGTTGACAATATCGAAGCCTCTAACACACAAGCAAGTGAAGAAATTGCTACCACGGAAGAGTTGACGCCGGTGATTGACTCCCTTCCAAGCAAGGAGGAGGGGAAGATTGAGGATACAACGCCAGAGCCTTCACCAGAGACTGACACCAACACTTCAGCTCTTGGAACAGCAGTCTCTACTGCTAACAGCCAGCCCACAACGGACCATGCTCCTGACGCATTGGAGACAACTGAGGTTTCGGCCAACATCAGCAAAGTGGACGAGCCGCTGTCCCCCACCATTGACACATCCAAGATCCTCAAGTCGAAGTTCTCGACTCAGGATCTGAAGACGGAACCAATTCCAGCATCTAATTCCCCTAACCGAAGTACTCGCGAGAATAGTCCCATCATTGTATCAGAAAAGGATGAGGAGGAAGAAAATAACGAGGAGCTGCCCGAAACAAAGCAGCAAAAGCGCAAGACCAATATCGAGCCTATCAAAACGGACTTTGCCGAAGACAAGGACCGTCTATCTGACGATGAGGACTTGATGGAAGAGCTGCATAGTGCGACTCTTCATGAGGCGAAACCAATGACTGTTGCTAAGAGCCCTGTCACTCCAGTTTTCCCTAGCCCAACGAGGGGCGAACGATCTCCGACCATCGTCCGCACTGTCTCGAACCCTGTCCACGGCAAGCTTCTTGCCCCTGGCGATGTCACTACAAGCTCGGCGCGATCTGTGAGCTCAGGAGCTGCTTACTTGCACAAGGTTGCCCAGCAGCCTAATGGACCCAGTCTGACTAGGAAATCTACTGTGGGATCAAGTATCTCGCAACGTATCAAGGCTCTTGAAAAGCTCTCAGCCCACACTGGTGAGAACACTCTCAGTCCTACACCTACTCCCTCAAGCCGAGAGAGACCATCTTCGGCATTCTTCTCTGTGCGAAGAAGTCGTGAGCCCACTCGGTCTCCATCCATTGCGGATCGAGCTAGCTCTTTCAACCGCCAAAACCTGCGAACACCACCTTCACGATCTGGTTCTCGAGACGAGTCACCTGATAGAGCTAGAAAATCTCACAGGGAGCGCTCGAACTCGGTTGCCAGTCGCTTGTCTAAATTTGAAGCACATGCGCAAGAGAACGGCGGCTCGCCTGAGTCGATCTCGGTCACTGCTAGAATAGTACGAGATCCGAGCCAGAACGCAGCCAAATCACTTGAACCACCAAAGGATCCATCAGAGTTTAACCCAGTGGAACTTAAGGAGTCCCCTCTCTTGGTGGATCACCAGAAGGCTTCACCAGTATGGACCCCTGCAGCCCTTGAGCTTTCTAAGGAGACGATTCTTGAGCGCCGTATGTCTAAGGAAGGCCGCCGATCAGAGTCAAAGAGTCGGGATAAGGAAGACCACTCTCGGCGGTCTTCTCTAAGTGTCGTGAAGGATTTCATTAACGACCGCCGTAAGTCCCTCACTTCGCCATCGTCTGATGCAGGTGGTGCCAAGGGCTCACAGTCCCCCACTCGCCCTCCTTCAATTCACCAGGGCAAGCGGCTTTCAATCAGCAGCCGACGGTCATCCATCAGCCGCGACAGGGACAACGTGCTTTCCCCTACAGCTACTACTGAGAGCTCAGCCTCTGGTGACGAAAAGTCAAACAGCGAGAAGAAGAAGTCAAGGGCTGGTCGATTCATGCGTCGTCTATCATCCCTTTCCAGTTCACGTGGTAAGACCACGCCCCCTACTATCCTCTCGCCAACTGTGCACGAGGAGATGGCAGAGCCTGTTCGACCTGCGACTACTGCTGGTCCCCCATCTATCGTGTCCTACATGGGTGATGTCAATGTGCAGTTCCCTGACAATCTTCTCTGGAAGCGACGTAACATGTGTCTGGACTCTCAGGGTTTCCTCATTTTGAGTGCCCTCCCGGCTCAGAGCAGCCGCACCGCTCAAGGCACGAAGCGCTACCACATGAGTGACTTCCGATCTCCCTACATCCCTGATGTCGAGGTCCAGGAGTTGCCCAACAGCGTTGTCCTAGACTTGGTTGACGGTAGTAGCGTGCAACTGGCGTGCATGGACCGTTCCGGACAGATGGGTATTCTTGACAGTAAGTGTCGCCGATTTGCGTGATTTATGATATATGCTAACAACTGAAACAGCCCTTCAAGAGGCCCACGCCAGACACGCTACCTCATTCAGTCTGTGATTTGATGCCCAGATCTTTGCCGCAGCGTCTGAGACGAGTCTACGGTACCATCAAACGCGAGCCACATGTTGGCCCCCATTCGTCCATTTTCTCTGTTACATATAGATGGCAATCATCTTGCCGCCCGCCACAAACCGCCTTCCACGTCTCGCGATACGTTAACGGCCTTACGACACCCCCACCTATCCATCTACTACATCTTGGCTTCAGAGTGTATACTACCGGCTTGAGTGTCTGATAAACCGCCAGATGTTTCTTTCTACTCTTTATGTCGAGGATTCTCACATTCTTCGACGTTCCTACCAGACGTTGTATATTCCCTTTTGAACACGCTCAACTCTAGAGCCTTTCACATAATTTTCTATTTGTGTTCTCTTCACATGTTCAACTATGTAACTACGCATGATACCACACACTTTCCCCTTTCATCGAGTAGCCCCAACGGCTTTCTTTCTTTCTTTTTTTTTTTTTTGTACCCATTTCTATTTCACACATACGAGCCTTGTCTGTCTTATTCTTCTTGACACCTGTTGTTCGCTATTTACACCCGCACAGTCTGTCGGTTCTCCTCGTCACGCGAGGACATTCATCAATGCAAAAGGGAGGGGAGGTGGGAGGTTTGGATAGGCAGTGGAGGCTATTCTGATTTTATTAGGGACGGAGAGGAGGGTTAGTTGAAAATGGATCAGACCAGTGTAGAAAGAAACACGAGCGATTTTCAAGTACCATCATTATCCGACCATGCAAAGCAGCCGCTTGCTTCATTCAGGACGTATCTCAATCACAGGCGTGAATCATCACGACAAGAGTTGTCTAGTCTTTCGACAGAAGTCTATTGGATCTTTTCAACTTTTTGTGCTACTTTTCTGTTTCTTAAGACTATCGAAATGCAATAACCCCAATCATCGCAACCCTCAACTTCAATCAGAAGCCCATCCACATGTTCTTTTTGGTCTGTCGCTCAACATGCAGAATTCCTCGTATAATTTACGTCATTTGTTTCCTGATTTCCGCTGCTCTGCATGAGAATTTCGCACTCTTACTCCCACAAAGCCACAATAATCCTTGCGTTCGGCTGATACTGTTGAGTTCCTGATCTCTGCTACGCCGTCAATGACTTCAATCTTCCATAGATATACTCTCGACATCAAAAAAAGTGTAATAGAAGTTGGTTCAGATAGAGAAGGGACCTCTGGCCAGTCGACTTGCAACCGGCAATGCGAGGAGTTATAAGCATAGATAATCTCTCAGCACACAAGAGTGAGGTAAAGCTTGGCCCGACTAAGCGTGGCTTGTTGGTGGGCCAGAAGACGGATCCAGTCCGGGGAATTGAGAGGGATCCATGGCCATATACTCGAGAAGATCGAGACCACCAACATTGACACCCTCAGGTCCCATGGCAACGGAAGGGTTCTCCACGTTTTGGAAGAAAGCTGGGCCAGGAGGCAGATACCACATCTCGTTGCCTTGGTGGTTCCAGTCTTCAAAGAGGCTGACATCCATATTGGCAACCGCATTGTCCACAACTGTGGGTGTAGATGGACCCAGCGAGCCCTGCCCAGGATAGGGGAAGTTCTGGGCCGATAGATCAAATGGCGTCGCTGAAATATTGTTGGTCTCGTGAGTGGGAGCCTGAGCTGGTGCTGAATTGGGGTCGTCAGTATTGATATCAACACCCCTTTGTACAGGATGCTTACCGTTTCCGCTAAGCCCATCTCGGAGTCTCTGAGCATGACCACCGACCCAGTTGGCATTACCATCGCCATTCGCAGCAACACTATCACCATTCTGGGTCTGGCCATCTGGAACGGGACTTTGTCCCCTGCCAGAAGCCTGCTGCATGGTGGGAGCCTGGATGAATCGGTTGCGAAGGCGGCTCGTCAGAGACTCAAGAAGGTCTGCAAAACGGATTCCCAGATGGACGTCGTCCACGACACAGTTTCGGAGCGCCTCAACAGTTGCGTCCATCAATTCGATGCTCATTCTGACGTCTGATCTCGGGGCGCCGAGCGCAAAGGTCTTGAGCAGGAACATGGCACCACTGATGATGCGGAAATATGTTCGTACGGGAGCATGCTTGAGATAGTCGCCAGGTAGAAGGCCCTCAACGACTGTGCGAAGAAGGTTTCGACTTCCCTCTACCACTTCACGGATATACTCCTGGTCGTGGGCAGTGAAGCCACCGAGTTGACCCAGAGGAAGCTTCCCATAATTGATCATAGTCTGGGGCGACAACTGCGGGTGACCATTCACAGCTGATGCTCCATGGTGTCCCGAGTTGGCTGTCGCCCCGGCTTGGTTGGTGCAGCGTTCGACAACGGCTTGAAGCGAAAGAGAGTTGATGTAGATGCGCACATATTGATACTCGATCGTCAGAATGTGTCTGATAAACTCGGGCAGACGAAACAGCTCGAATTCTCTCCACCAATCGCGGAGAAGAGGCTCAAACTCCTTGAGAATGCTTATGTACTTTCCGTTCTGGATGATTTGTGTCGTATACTTTCGTGAACGGAAAATCTTTTCGTTACCCATCTCCATAGCATTGCTGATGCCAGCCCAGCAATGAATAATTTGGTCATCCAGTTCTAGATCGGGAACATAGTTGAAGTGGTTAGACAACGAAGAAGGGTTCGTCCCAGGAGTTGTTCCATCCACCGACGTAGGTCGGAATCGAGCCAGAGCAGGATCGCTTCTCCTGAGATGGGCTGGAGCCATGTTGGTCCAGCCGAGACGACCTGCTAGTTGTGTGGTATAGATAAGCAAGAGACGTTTAATTCGGAAAGCTCTCTGCCGATATGATTCTTCTTGATACTCAGGGCGAGTAATAGCGTCGTCTCTCAGTAGCTCATCGATGTCATCAAAGACACCCAGCTCATATGCCAGTCCATTTGCAGTGCTGAGCAACATCCAACACATTCGGTCACTTCTCCATGCCGGCTCGAGCCAGCTCTCAATCCTCTTGCCGCCGAAACCAGTACCCAAAGTCTTACTTGGGTCCTCATCGGCAGCTGTGATAGCTTGAAAGCTGGCTTCCATAGGAAGAACTAGTTCATCAGTAGCCTCAGTGGGTGGGAAGTGCAGAGCGCGAGGATGCCACTCAGTCAGAATCATCAACGACTCGATTGTTCCGAGGGTTCGCAAACTGCCCTTGCGTAGTCCGCGCCAAGGTGCCGTACTGCTCGTTTGAGACTCGTCGAAAATGGCACTGGTGCTTGGTGGTACGCAAAATCCACCGCCAAAGGCTTCTTGTCCCCACAAGCATCGCTCGATCATTCCCCGTAGATACATCCATAGCTGCTCGTGGATTGCGTGTGATCGGCAGTGACCACCGGTACCGGGCATTTGACGGTATCGCGAGGCGATCGTCAGAAGCGTAACGGTCAAAATAGGCTCTTCGTAAAGCAAAGTGACATGAGATGCAGGGTTACTGAAAGTGGGCGGCGATATAGGTGTAAGGGGAGACAAGTATTTGTAGTAACTGTTACAAGAATTAGCAAACTGACTCTGACACAAAGATTCAAGGTGGTCTTACTAGTCAATGTATTCGATAGCCTCGAGAGCTGTGAACCAACCAGCACGAACGAACCGGAAGCGTTGCCATGCCTTGATCGCTTCAGCATATCCAGGCTGTGAGCTGAGCTCGGGCCTTGAAAGCTCAGGGTCGATGGGCTGCTCCGTCTTTGGTGGTTTGGAAGTTGATCTGGGAACATAGCCATAAGGACCAGTATCCTCAGGTGGGGGTCGAGGGGGCGCAGGATGAGCAGATGAAGTGCTTTCTCTGCGTTCCCGGTCGACAGCGGGACTGTTTGGGAGTTAGCATTGCGCCTGGAAATGGTTGAGGGTCCAGTAGTTGCAGATCATACCTATCAGTTGCAGCTTTATACAACAGGTCCAGTGCATCCTGGGGACCAAATACGCCTCGTCGCATAACCGTCTGAGCTTCAATGTTCTCAAGAGTCTGGTTGGCATCACCTTCTCCTCCCCACTCATCCCTCCCGCGACCAGATCTGTTACCATCAGGACGACGGAGTGGCTGCGACTGTCCTCGGGAACCTCCCGGGGTCAAGGGAACATTGCTGTAGGATCTGCGTTGGATGAATGGCGGAGGGCTCGCATTTCTATTAGTTCGCTTGCGACCATTTCTCGTGATGTAATCGTCCTGATCACTTCCATCGTCATCCGTCTTGCGCTTGCGACGAGTAGCACTGAAATAGCAATCTTTGCTCTCGCGACGACAGCGCACACATGGAGGATCGTGGGGGTTGTCGACACTGCCAAGATCGCATCGCACTTTGCGCCGCCGACAAGGGATACAAGCTTGATATACGCGCTTGTGTTGAGGTGCTTGGTTTGCGTTTCCGCCAGGCGTCTGCTGTGCTGAACCTTGTGCGTTGTTGATCGATGCGGCGGGACTCGAGTCTGAGGCCCCAGAAGCCGGTTGATACGGGGCCATTATCAATGGCTGGGAGGAATTTGGATGAGGATTCGTTGATGTCGCTTGGTGATTAGGATGCCGAGCTGAAATGGTGGTGCTGGGGCTCGATAAGACGCCCAGCGCAGGCGTCGACGACGACGTCGCCGTGCTTGAAGCAGGCAAGTCAGCTCAAAAGCGGGCGAGGCTCGGATTGACAGGCGATAAATAAAACGACAAGGCTGATAGAATATGATGTCGCGGTTCGGTTTGCGGCGGTTCGGCGAGGGAAGACAAGAAAGCGTGGGCCGAAGAGAAGCGGACTGGGGGGGATTGACGACCTTTTTGGAGTTCTTCTAGGCCGCTGGGTTCGGTGAGTAGCTTGTATATGTTAGTCTAAGAAGACCCAGGACGTTGGACACAAGGGTGTTGATTCGAGTGCCCTGTGCGTTAGTAGGTGATTGTCCAGGCAAGTACGTGTACCCTTACAGATAGGTAAAGACTCAACAGTGGAACTCGATGCGGGGGATGATCACTCGAAGCCAGAGACAAAGCAATCTCGGCCGGGAGAGGGAGAGGCCAGTGCAGAGCCAGTTCAATGGAGTCTGCAGCCTCAATTGGTCAGGGCAAAACGTGCTCAGCTAACAGAGACCTGGGGTAAAAGCTTTTCTCATTCCCTGTTGAGGGGAAGGGAAGCGTTGAGACTGTACCTGAATAGTAGGTACCTACTGTCCCTAGCGAATGAGCCAGGCTG
Organism: Fusarium nygamai; assembly: GCA_001262555.1. Lineage (NCBI taxonomy): Eukaryota > Fungi > Ascomycota > Sordariomycetes > Hypocreales > Nectriaceae > Fusarium > Fusarium nygamai. Next base: position 2,163,662 of record LBNR01000006.1, read on the forward strand.
TGATGGCTGTTCTGGGGGTGAAACAAAGATGTCGGTAAAGCTGGAACAGATGTGATAGGCTCAAAGGCTATCAGGGAAGGTCACGAGCGTTGTCGTTATTTTCTCTGTCATCTATGTCCAACGACTAGTCAGCATTAACACGTTGATGTGTTGATGGACATTGGAGGGTCAAAAGACTTGAGACTCTAGGTTGGGATGTAAAAATAAACTGATCAGAGAGCCTACCTTACTGGACACTAATACAGGTAGCTATCGTAGTAATTCTTCCACAGTAATTTTACCAGTATCACTCGAGGTCAAAGTCTTATTACGTTTACTACCATCCTCTAGGAGGCGTAGTACACACCAATTGTCAGGTGATGGATTGTCAATGTGATACCTTACGTATTAGAAATCAAGAGTAACTTTCTTCGACTTAGGAGATGGCACAGTACACAGCATAGCCATTCCAATCGAGATCAGTCCGTTAGCTACAGTCGATATGCCAAGGAGGTCTACAGGAATGGCGTTCAGTCTTCCGCCTCCCATCTTCACCGTATATAACAATCACCTGCCTATTCTACTACAAGTTCCCAGCCCATTGAATATAGTAGCATCGCCTACAATATCGTCAGAATTTTCAATGACACCGTAGGCAAAAAGTCTAGAAAAAAAGAACAAAAGACCCCGGCTGGTCAAAAGTTCACGTTATCCCGAGACAGGCAAGTCGATAACCAAGACCAAGCCTTATTGGCTCACCCGGGATTTGATATCGTTTTCCTGCAAAACCGCTGCAGGCGATCGAGAAACCAGGGCCCAGGATCCAATCTTGTGCAGCCATCAGAGGAGCAAAAGAGCCACTCCCTGGGCCTAGCAACTAACTTCCATCATGATCTTCCTCTAGGTAAACTCTGTATGTCTAGGGGCCTGTTTGGCATTGACTGCTGAGACAACTAACTACCTATGATCTCTTTCTAGCCTTCTTTCTTCACTTCTATTCGAAGCATCTCAATATCTTGATGGCTTTCAAAGACCCCAATTCTCTGAAAGCTACAATTATATTCACAATCTCGAGTTTCAATATGCATCAGCACTTATCTAAAGCCCCCCTTCCGCCCCTCCTATATCTCCCACACAACCAATCATGAATCTGAGGCGCACGTCACGTTGACAACGCCTCCATCTTGACATGTTTTACATAACACAACGCGTCGGTCGGTCTATCAAAACCAACTCTCACTCGTCTCGTAAGAATTATCTAGAACAAGAAGGACACAATCGATCCCTGCAATGACAGCACCAACAATGGACGTGCAGCCTCGAGTTGCGTTATCCCTGCCTCTTATTGTGTGTGGATTGTTTTACGTCTTGGCTTTTTTCATCACGGTCGAAATCCTCCTAAGCCCCGCAGAGACGACTACCCCTGCTTTCTTTCCATTCGTCAATGGCAGCTATCAACAACCGCCATGTCTCAGTGCTCACCCACACGCTTCTCACTTACATATGTATGTATGTGTCGTGACTTGGTCTGTAGCAACACAATCTTGCATATAAGTACCCGTCTCTGTTAGATTTCCGGACCGGGGCCGGAGCCGGGAAACTACATGATCCCCTAACTCCGCACGGGAGCTCAAGAATGTGGCTTACAAAACGCCCAACTTGCAGTAGCTGTTCTGATATCTCACCAAACGACGCCCTATTGCTTGCCATCGTGTAAACCACCAAAAGACCCCCTGCCACGATGCGTACGTAACAGCAACGCACTCAGGCGGAGAATTACTCCTCGCTTGCTTATCTTTGTCCTCCACTGTGTCCATCTCCCCATCACTGCCGGGAAACCCGTGCAAGCAGATCCCCGCTCATTTCCTGAACCAAAGTGTCACTGCTACTCAAGTCCCACAAGTGCCGATGCGGCTCACCAAGTCATCAACTAGAATTACGTCTCAGCCGGACCGGTAGTTGGGACATGTGAGGGGTATTGCTTTGCAGATGATCTGAAGGGGAGTAATGATGATGTGTTCCAATAGAAGTGGCATGTCGATACGCAGCTGGTTGTTTAATATTAGGTCGAAGGACAGAGGTCCAGAACCATACCTTGAACATTCCCAACCAAAGCCTTAGCTCTTCATTGTTTGAACCCAGCGTTTGAAGAACGGCAGATGTTATAATACCATACTACTCAAGCAGTCGTCGAACTACAACGGTATCCGCCTGGAACGCATTAGAAGCCGTCGCCTCGTGGTCCAATCTATATGTGTTATTTGACATTCTCAAGTCCGTGATCAGGTTTCAAGATCCATGCAGCGGTTTGCATCGAGACGCACATCCTCGGGTATCCAGTCCGGGCAACATCCGTAATGACACGGCCCTCCGTTACATCCTCCGCCCACGAGAAGACGGCAAGATTCAGTGATCGATCCGGTCCGCTGAGCTGACCGGTCGAAGCCGAGCCAAGCCTCGATTCTATTGGCTAGTTCTCCTTCGAGGTTCATCACTCGGGCCCGAAATCCGACGTCCATCCATCAACGGGGTCGTTACAGCATCCCGTCATGTCATATATCTGGGAGGTGATCAAGACAAACAAGATATCATATGATACAGAACTTTCAATGAGGTGATACTGCAGGCGATTACTCCGTTGGAACACATGGTTAAAGAAAAAAAAGGTCAGATACATCTTTTTGGTTCCCTTTCCCTTTCTGGTCCGTCCCCTCCGTGCTCATTAACTCGTCATTTTCCTAAATCCAGATGCTTCAGCAACTCCCAAGCACAAACTATAGACCGATTTGTCGACGGAATAACATTAGAAGTATTAACAATCGGATACGACTACATGGACATCTAGCCGACAAGGCCCTTCTTGGACTATCGCGAAAATCGACATGGTCAGTAATCATGAAAAGCTCAGTAACGACCGCCAGGAAAACTTACAAGGTGTTCCCAAAGCTTCGACGTCAAGCCATCCGGCATAGTGTAGAGATCAATCGAGAACTCCCCGGCTTTAACCAAGTCATCCACTATTAGCCCACCATACACATCAATTTCATGGAAAAGACAAGGGTGGGTATGCAATCAAAACGTCAAGGAAGGGGCAAGGGTAGGAATGATGATACAGACTTGATGGGAGAACTCACCGTCGACATCACTTCTAATGTACGTGTCTGGCCCCTTGTTTTCGTTGATAATCTGAATCACGCGCAGCAGATCCTCTTCCTCGAGCTTCTCCAGGGATTCTGCAATCTTCTCGTAGTCGTACTTCTGGGAGCTCTTCTTGGTCGCAAGTCCCTTCTTCTTCCTGTGGTCGTCATCGGTGGGAAGAGGACCGGTTTCACGCAAGCGCTCCTGTAAGTTTTGTGAAGGGTTTTTGAAGACCACAGTGTGCGTCTGCTCATATCGTTCCTGCTGGAAGTTGAGATCGTGAATGATGGGCGCTAGCTTGGTCTTCTCTGTGGTGTAACAGTCGATGCTAATCTCGAACTCGCCCCAGCCCTCGTTCTTACACGTGAAGGGTGCTTTCTGGAAGCCTGGTAGGTGGCGCAAAGTTGTTAATCATCATGCTTAGCCTCGCAATATCGGGAATTCGTCTCAAACATACTCTGAACGGGATTATCAAAAGTAGGGTGTAGATTATAGACGACCTTGGTGAAGACGTCTGCGGGGCGCTCGTTGCCATCCTCATCTAGCAAGAAGACCTTCAAGCTCCATTCTCGCATGGGGAACGCCTCTACGGGTGACGGCTTGTCGCTAGTAAAACACGATTGTCAGTACCTGAAAGCAATGTTGCTCGAATCGCTTCTGAAGCCGCCCTGGATCGAGAAGGCACGCGATTCAAGGAAAGCAGCCGAGACGTCGGAAAAGATTGGCGCAAACCTACATGACATGTTGCTCGGTGACAACTTTGATTTTTCGCTCCAACAAGTTAGCCTTGGTTCTAAGTGTCACTCTGACGGCTCCTCGTGAACGGCGCGGAGCCATGATGATGAGTTGTTGGAGTTTAGTGCGCAGGTGTTTGAGGATGTGGAAAGCAAGGTAGGCAATAAAAGTCACACGGTAACACAAAATCTCAAATGGATAAAGTGAATTTAAGACGCGCTGGCGCACAGTGTAGGCATGAAATGAGAATAGAGAATAGAGGAGAGACACAAAGGCGTGGTAAAGTGCGTGACAGAAATTGGTGGATAATGAGAATGAGGCTGCAACAACGCGCAGCAAACGGGCTCACGGGAGTGAAACAGCACAGAAGCAAACATCAAGACGAGACCAATCAGTGCCTCAACGTACACTACAGCTGCCAAATAGAAAGCATCATGGCAGCATGGGCGTCCATGGCCGGTGTTCTGCCTTTGGCTGTCCGACCTCAACGCGCGACGCTTGTCACCGTTTGTCACTGACACGGGCACTGGCTAGCACTGGCAAATGCAGATGCAGATGCAGACAGATCCAATACGAACAGAGCGCGACCAATCTTTGCAGAGCCTCACCGCGCGACACACTTGACCGTGAAGCGAAACAAAGCCAGCCATGACACAACCGTGGACAAATCAAGCACCCACAGACAAGAAAGAAAGCCAAAGCAGAGAGAGGCTGCGACTACAGCAAGAGGCGAAAACGGCGAAGCAATAACGAATACAGCAGCCCAAGGGGACCAAAATGATGCGAATACACGTCGAAGGAGCAGGGCAATGCGACTCGGGGAGAGGATTGGATTGGATCGGATTTTCAGACTCACCTCGACCAACATCTTTTCTCCGGATCAATAAACAGCAATTGGAAGTAGCCAAACGTGGAAGGCAAATTTGGAAGATAAGGTAAAGACGGGAACAGCCAAGAAGATGAGCGTGGATACACAGGGACACACAAGTGATGAGGAAAGGATGTGATGCGGCGAGTCGGGTTACAAAGACGACCAGAGGCAAGGCAAGGCAAGGTACAACAGTTGAAAATGAATTGAATGGATGGGACTGGAAACGAAACGGAGGCGGAAAACGGAGACACGCCAGCCTGTACCAGCCAAAGACAGCCCAGGAGACAGTTGGTTGCTGGTTGCTGGTTGGACGGGGCACTAGGCAGGGCAGAGAATTGGCTGCTCGTAAGGATATGGGCCCCCGGGGCAGGCGCAGTCAGTCAAGTCTACTAACGGTACCTCAATCTAACAAAGAGAGCTGAGGCAAGTAGTGAAACTGACGATGAACAAGGCGGACGACACGATTTTGCTGAAATGGGCTCTGTACCCAGAGAATACGATTTGAGGAATGAAAGAGAAAAAAGAAGTTCGAGAGGAGAGGCCTCAGAAGCAACATGCTGATCTATTATTATACCTAACATTGACGCGAACGACCAAGACGTGAATTGTTTTTGTCTCCTGTCTAGGTTGCGCTTATAGGGGAAGGGTTCCAGGTCCCAGGGCACAGGACACACTGAATCGCTTGCTCCCCAAAGTTACCGCTCTACTGGCCTGGCCTTGGCTCCATGCTTTTTTCTCTTGGCTCGTCAGGTCTTGTCTCGTTCCGTCCTTTGGGTTTCTCAATGACGTGAATATATATACACCAACGGGAACAGATATCGTAGACAAGGAGTACCTACGAAGAGAGGGCTCTATTCTGGATTGCCAACTCTGTTTGTAGACTGTGTAATCTGTCTGTAGGGGTATCTCGACAGTGGCATGTAGCATCCATAATATCCAACGAACAAAGGAACCTGGTTGGCCTCCAGATTCATGGCGCACACAATACCACGGGCAGCTATACCATGATCCAACATAACTACACTCAAACAGCACTATTCCATCATATCCAACTTGAGTCCTCGTCACTCAGGAGACTAGAGCAAACATGATGGTGAGACTCACCAGCCACAGCTACAGCTTCGACGCCAACATCAGCCACATCGACCGCCCACGACTCATCAAATTCCTCGAACAATGAGTTTATATAGTAATAAACAAGATGTCTATGGAATTTTTTTTTCTTTTACTTCTTTCAACAGGGTGCTATGTGATATGATGTTCCTATGATGCTAACTATCCATCCGTCCATCCATCCACCAATCCGCCCTGGGGCTGAACCGAGGCCGTTCACCTCAAAAATAAAAAAAAGTCCTTTCCGTCCTAGGAATCTCTATCTATCCATATCAAAAACTGACTCGGGATTTGGTGTTGTGGCGTGGGTGAAGTGCGCGCGTGTATGTGACGGGACCAAGTGTCCTCAGCAGTATAAGGAGCTTGCTTGCTGTTGTGGCATGCTGTATGGGAGTGTTGGAGTGGACTTGCTTCTGTAAACCGCGGTGCTACGAACGAGTGGGAGCCCCTGGCGACATACAGATCCATCTCCGAAGGGGCAGGGGAGGGGAAGGGGTCGTATGAGATAGGCTGCTTAGGAAGCGGGAGCCTCGGCCTCCTGAGCCTTGTTGAAGATCTCCTCGTTCTCCTTCTGGGCCTTCATGAAGGAGTCCTTGAAGTTGTTGGCGTCTATAAATAAGTTAGCGATTCCCTTTACTCGGAGTTCGTTGACCGGTGGGACATACTCTCAGCGTTGGCAAATCGGATGGCCAGAGTAACAGCCTCGGGCTCACCCTCGCTGACATCGGCGGCAGCGTTCCACACCCAGCTTCGGTCGGAGCCAACGTTGGGGGAGAGCTTCATCTCGGGGACGATGTAGTGGTTGGCGCAGACCTTGAGGGTCTTGTCGCGACGCATGACCAGTCGGGTCTTGCCGTTCTCCTTGTGCTTGAGCAGACGAACGTCGCCAGTGCCACGCTCCTTCCACTCGCTGCTCTCCTTGACGAACTTGAAAAGCTTAGCGCGCATTTTGAAGGTCTGCTCCTCGGCCTCCTCGTTGGTCTTGGTGTCAACCTTCTCGGTCAGCTTGATGACGGGCTCGAAGTGGACATCCTCGGACTCGGGAGCCTCCTCCTATTTAAGCATTACTGTTAGCCTCATCCGTTTCGCGGGGATACGGTTCCAGCATGCCACTGCTGAGACATGTGAACGTACCTCATCACCCTTAGCAGCCTCAGCAGCCTCTCGCTGGGCCTTGGCACTGCCAGAGTTGTCACCGCGCTCCTCCTCCTCCTTCTTCTCCTTCTTAGCACCACCGCCGAACATGGAGAAGACGGACGAAGATGTGACAGGCTTCTCGGCCTCAGCAGGCTTGGTCTCCTCAGGCTTGGTCTCCTCAGGCTTGGTCTCCTCGGGCTTGGTCTCCTCGACCTTGGGCTCGGTGGGCTCGGAAGCAGACATCTTGATAGTTTGCGTGTTCGGTTGAGAATGTAAACTCAAAGTTCTGTTGCCCCTCAGATGTCAGCAACTTTTTTTTTGCATATCCAGGATCCCAGTCCCGCAGGCATGCTTTTACCCCTCCTCAGGTAAGGAGGGGCTCAGGACCTTTATTGCCCCAAGCGCCTCATTGGGGAGGGACAAAGGAACAAAAGCCGGACAGAGGAAAGCGTGCGATCAGACTTACCAGATAAGCGAAATGTAATTAGGAAGATGCTTCCGGGAGAGCAAGGGACGGCGTTGAAAGTTTATGCTGTGGTGTTGATGGATGTATGGAAAGTAGATGGTGGAAGTGGGTTGCGGTCAAGGTCTGGTGATTTGTTTTCCCTTGGGCTTAGGTACCTTAGGTTGTCTGCCCGTCAGGCTGCCGCCCCGCCGCCCTAAGGTACTGTAGAAAAAAACTGAACTGCCCCTCCTTTCCCCTGGGCTGTTGTGCCCTGCAAGAACTTCTGAGGCAAAAATCAACAATGCTACCTTGTGATTGGGGACCGCTTTGAGCTCTGACGAAGTACTTCCCATGTCATTGTTAGCTGCAGAGATACTTACCAGGCCTTCAAGCAAGCAATCGGGCAGGGATTGCAAGATTACCTGTGGAGTAACTCATTGGGTGGGCTAGGGGAGGAAAGAAAACTCAGGAGCTCGATCCTAAGTGACAAAAAGACTTAGGTAACTAGATATAAATTTAGCATAAGTTTAGGATACCCTTTGCAGAGTTTATTTTGATACCCTGTATTGAGGTCTGTTGTTTTCTTGCTCCCTTTGGTTGTTCGTTATGAACCACGGTCAAACAATATGTCGTGAATGTTAGAGGTTCGGAATATGAGGGCATATTGAGTATAGACTAATTTATGTGCATTGCTTATGGGGAATCTTACCGTCTGCTCGAATCTGTATTAAAAGCTTCACCTTTGCACCAGATATTTAGTCCTGAAGCCACTCCACAATTCCACGATATTTTTATTTGTTTAGTTCCGTTGCCAGGAGACTGACTGCAGTGCTCATTTCCACCGCTGAGTGATACGATTCATGAGCTGAGATGAAGTAAATTAATTTATTCGCTTTACTATAGTTGGTCTCCTTTTTTGCTCTGATCTTACAGGCAACTCACTACGCCAGCAACGAATCACTTTCGCCCAGATAGAAGACACTGAAAGCTGCTGGAAGGGGTTTGTCGATACCGTTGACTATCATAGAAATAGAAGTGAGGAAAAAGCAACCAGAATAGAAAAAAGACGTCTACAGATGGTATGAGACCCATGAACTCCAAATCCACCACCAGCCCAAATAAACCCATACCTCAGCATTGCCAACCCAAGTCCATCCTGACATATAAGTCCTCGTCCAACAATAATAATGAGGGGGGAATAACATGGAAAGGGAGAAAAAAAACCTTGCGCCATAACACACAAACCAGGGTCCTTTTTCTTCCACTATACCCTCTGTCCTTCTCCGGTGTCCCGGCGGTTCTTTGAGGACCAAGCACGGAAGAATTGCTCGAAAGAAGACGCCTTAATGGTCTTGTTTGTCATTCGAAGCTTCCTGTCGTTTGCAAGTTTCTTGGCCATGAACTGCTTGGCCGCACATTGGTAGCGAGTATACTCTTTCTCTCCTGCAGTGTACTTGATCCACCAGAGCCTAGCTTGGATCTGTGCATTTAGCAACTCCAACTTTGCTTGTTGTTGCATCGCTTGCGTGTCAGGCATATACAGCTTGACGTCGCCCACAACAACCTCCAGTTGCCTCGAGATGCCCTCTGTCGCCAACTTGGCACGGTCTCTGATATCGGCCTTGATCCAGCTCAAAGATCGGTGGGCCTTTTGGAATCTGTGTTCCAAGTTCTTGAAGACGCTGTCAGACGTATTCATGAAGTTGTCAGAGGCTGTTTCCAAGGAGCGTTTGGCTTCCCCAAGACACCGCTCTGCCTCTTGAGCAGCAGCGGGGACAAGATCTGGGAAGTATTGTGCAAAGGCCCAGGTCGATTCCAAAGCCTCTGAGATAAGTCCCTTCTGGAATGTGATACGAAGGACCTTGTGAACCTTGGGTCGACAAGTAGTGAAAATGTCAATCTTGACTGTTCCATGGGCTTCCTCCCTGGGGATCTTGAGAAGAATGCCTTCGTCGACAGATGAGGTACCAAACCCAACGGATTGATCACCTCGCTTGGCGTCGAACTTGAGACAGTCACGATCAAGCCATAGTTTCTTCGCACTTCGAGGCATGTGGATTAAAAAGCCACCTCGCTGTCTGGTGACAGTCACCTCGGGCTGCTTGGCACCCCAGAGCCACTCATCGGGTCGGAGATTCTCAAGAGGTACAAGACCTGTAAGTCCCGCTGATGTTGAAAGAACCGGCACTGTTGGCAATGAAGTATAACTTGAAGTCAACAGAGTGGGGTGAGTTGTGACAGCGGAGGTGGCTGCGGGTATGTGGGGTACGACTTCTTTCGATTGTGGAGTGTAGTAGGTGTGGATCAACAACATCAAGACAAGGGCGAGGACTGAAGGGAAGATAGATTTGGCGAATTCGATCATTGCCTCCCGGGGACGGATCGTCTGGGGCTGAACTTCGTTCAACCATTTGTTGAATCGCGCTCGCTGGCTCTCTGCCTGATCTTGGACATCATCAGGAGACGGCTTCTGGCTGTCTTCAGTCATGCTAGCGTCGGGGCTGGGGATCGATGGGGTTTTGAGGCTTTGTTGAGTATACTCAAGAGAGCTTCGAGATCTAGCTTCATCCTCTGACTCAGATTCAGGCTCGGCTTTGGCATCAGTCTCGGGCTCGTGCTCGGGCTCTTCTTCTGCCTCGATTTCAGCCTCGACCTCAGGAAGAGGGCCATTTTTGACGACTGAGGCCCAGCTTTGCTCTGCTTGTGGAGTTTCTTTTATGTCCATATATTCAGACACAGACATAGCCTGTGGCTCATGTACAGACTGTAAGACGGGGGATTCGTTCTCATCGGCCAGAGATTCGTCATCGCATGTCTGCTCAGTGCCGGCGAGGCTATGGACGTCTTCGGGGTAGTGTACGTCGAGTGAGCCGACAGACTCGCTGACAGACTCAGTGTAGTTTCCATCCTGAGACTCGGTATCGGTGCCCGAGATTAGTTCATAAGTGGACTCGGACAAGCCAGTGTCCTCAGTGGTGGTAGTGATACGCATGATGTCTGGATTACTGGACGATATCCAGTTGGCCAGATGCCGATTGCCTTGAGGGCGAGGAAATCGTAGAGTAGGTTCAGAAGTAGACAAAGAACTTCGGTTCGACGATATTGTGCTCGGACCAGGCGTTGCCGGTGTTGTCGGACGGGAGAAGGGGCTCGAGGTTCGGCGCTGGGGATCTGTTGTAAGCGAAAAGGTCGAGGACGATGACGATGGGGACTGGCGAGTCGATCGGTGTTCAGTATCACGATGGACGGCAGAAGGAGTGGATGGAGTATCAGGATCCTGCTGTTCCATAACGATGCGAAGATACAGTAAAACCAGGTTCTATCCCATCAGAAGCTTCATAGCAAAGAAGCAACCTGCGAAGGATAATACGATGAGGCGTCAGGTGAAGTCGGATTGCGAGGGGCAAGTGAGAGTGAGGTGGGAGGATAAGGTGAGGGGTGAGCGGAAGGCCGGATAATGGGGAAGGGGGGTCTGCGTAGGACTGTGATGGCGGGGGAAGCCTGGAGGAATATTGTGGAAGAATAGATGTGAATGGATTCTTGTTTCGTGTTTGTGGAAAGGCTGAGTTTAGGAGAGTCAGGAAGAGAACTAACAGGAGAAGACGGAGTCACAAAAATGTGGCCTCAACGCAGTCTGGAAGTATCGTTGTTCCAGGTTGCTCCGGGTCCGTGAGGTCCAATGTTGGCGAAGGCGTATAGACTGACTGAGCTTGGCCTGCTTCGCTGCCTGGGGCTGTCTGTCTATGGCCAAAGAGCAAGGCAGCCGAAAAGAGGTGGGGATTTGGCTATTGTGTGCACTTTACGTGGCAGAGTTCGGTCAAATAGAGAACCAGCGTGTTACTGAGGTCAAAAACTCAAATCCAAAGGTTCCTGTTGTGTTGTGCTGTTGCGATGAAATGTGTCGCTGGGGCTGACTATGTATGATGATGGCGCACAGTCTGGGGTTCGGGTTGTGAGGATAAGCTCGGGCTTTGAAGCTGATAAGATGACACTGTATGCCCTTTGCTGGTGTCAGAAGAATGGGCTCTTTTGGATAGCTGGGCAGCTGAAAGATCAAGAGCCGGTCGTGTTGATAGACAGGAGAAGATAGAAGAGAAGGAGAAGAAGAAGATGGATGGATAAGGCAGACGAGATAGATATTCACTCCCTCACTCAAGCTGCAGGTAGCCCAGCTGTGGATCGCTTTGAGCTTGAGCTTACATGACAGATGCTTTGAATTATGGCGTTGCCCTGAACCTAAAATACGTACTCTCCTTCTCATATGGCTCTATAAGCTTCAGCTCCAGCCCTTTATTTCTTTGTACAGAGGCAATGAAGCAATTTGAATCGACTATTCACCACCTCTCAAGGTTGTTGTGATGTGTTTGATGTCTTTCCCGTCCTCGTTGTCGTCACTTAAACTGGGGTCCTTGCTAGCACCAAAGGGGATCCATACATTTCACGCCCATTTAGATAGGGAGACAGCTCCAGGGGGGATTTGCCCAAGTCAACCTGGGAAATTTCAAGCTTTTTGTTAACTTTCAAGTGTGCAAAAGTGAAAATATTTCGTCGAGTCACATATCCTGTACCACTTGCCAGCCTTTCTTCATCCTGTTTATTTTCCACTTCCTGGTGACACGTCTCTGTCTGGATATTCAGTTTCCTATATCCCTAAGGCAACTCAACTTACCTATGGGCTTATCGCTTTGCATTGCACTATCGAACCCTGCAACCCCCACCATGAACCGTCGTGACCTCTTAGCGCAACTGCGGGGTATGATACTTCTGTTTCGGGCTGAAATAGCCCACTCATTCGACCTCGTGAGCAAACCTCCCCGTCTCATCTGTGCTGTCAGGTCAGTTTCGAGATAGACTTAACCGCCGAACCCGATTTCTTTTCTTCTACATCGGTACTACTAGTATTTAAGCGCGAGATAAGACTCATAGAAGAGTCATTTCACGAGCTTGTTAATTACACCATTCTCACCGCTATGGTTCACATTGTTCAGCTATTTTACTTAGACGATGCCCAAACCCAACAAAAGCCAGCCAACAGACGCCATAAGATGCAGCCCCATGTCAGAATATTATTCTCATACGTATACGATATTGGTAGCATGACGTAAGATCCATTTGGTTGGACCAACCGTCTTATTGTAACCCTTTCTGTGGAAAGAATGGTACCCCTGGTTGGATAATCTGCTCACGCAGGCGTCACAACACCAGATCACATATATATCAGCTTTATCCAAAAGCGCCAACTCCATAAGGATAAGCTAATGAGGAATAGGGACCAGAACCCATCGTTTGTGTAGACTGACATCTTGAATTAGGATATTGATAAGGGTTCAATATCCCCATCCCGCAACTGTTTCCTGACTTACCATGCTTCCAAATATCATCCAATCCTCCACACCCCAGATTGAAAGAGTGGCATCACTAATCGCAGCATTTTTGAATTCAAAATAGGCAGTATAAATGATAAATTTTATGGGAATTCAATCGCTTTCTCCCATAAGGATTAACCTATCCCAAGTACCCCAATGTCTACATGTCCACATAAAAGGTAGGAGGGTATCTCTATCTGCATTGCAAAAGCCCAAAATTCTATCCAAAAGCTCCAATATCATTGCATTATGCTCGTGCACTCTTCTCTCAGCTAAGTGAGCTAGGTCCAGTATTCTAGCTCTTCCTCCTGCTGCATTCATATTCCAACGAAGAAACGTAATGCCAGTATAACATAAGAAATTTTGAGCGTGTCTTCCTCTCCGAGGTAGACCTGACGCCGTGGTTGGGTATCGTAATCAAAGACATCAACTTGGAGTTGTGCCCATGGGAATAATATAATGATTGTGTGTCGTAGACGTGGCCGCATTAAGGTGGTAAAAGTATAATAAAGATGACATGACCCAGCACATTATAGAATAGTGTGTTTTTGTAGTAGTTGCTTTAACGATGAGGTGCCAAAGGTCTCATCGTCAGGGATCATCTCGATCAGGCCCGTCAAGTTGGCGAACAGGTCACCTTGGTTTCGGTATCCGAGCATAGCGGGCACGGCAGCGTTGTCAAACTCAATCTCTTCGTAGTGGACCTTGACGAAGTGAACCTCGGGGTTGGTCTTGACAATGGGCATGAGTGCTGACTCGATAGTAGCAGAGACCTCACACTGGACGAGTTAGCAAGATGTTGGTTCAAGGAACGGTGGATCAAAGCATACCTCATGATCATACACAAACACGACAACAGTTGTTTCCCTTCCAACCTTCTCAATGGCGTCGAGGTATCCGAGGGCATCGACCTCATCTAGTCGGCCATAGATGCGTACACTGGGACTTGTTCGTCGATTTCTGACAGAGCGGCTGGCCTCACTCTCAAGCTCACGTCGTCGGCTCTCGCGCCACTCAGCAAGGAAGGCCTCCTCGTCGGCATCACTTGCGCTCTTCGCATCGTCATCGCTGCTCTCGGTATCGCTCTTCACGGGAGTGGGAGCTTCAATGCCGAAGATGCTGTTGCGGGCAGTGCGAACTCGGTGTCGCCACTTGTTCTTGCGGGCAGCCTCGTAGTTTCGCGCATCGGCAATGACTCCCTTGACTCCAGTAGCGCGGCCGCTGTCGAAGGAGACAGGAGGGAGCTTGATCTCGGAGGCGCCAGCGCCGGTGAGGCGATCAACAGTAGGCATGCGCATTGCGTTATCGATCTGGGCGTTACGGAATACGTCTTCTTCGGAAAGATCTTGGTGGTTCTTGAGATCGGGGTCGTCACGGTCCTCAGGGTGGAGGGTTTCGCGATATGTATTCTTGGCGACCAGGTCGTTAAATTCTTCTTGAGCGGCAGTTGACATGATGGGCAGACTTGGAGGGGAGGGGGAGGCTTAATATGTATGTGTCTCGCAAAAAAGTGTAGAGGTGAAGATGGTCAATGCCAGAGCAGCGTCCAGGGCCGAACTTGGAAACACAAGTGTAGTATCGTTCTGGAAGATGTGGAGAAGGGGGGTTAAGGCACACAAAGGCGAAATCCGAGTTAGAGAAGACCACGCAAACAGGAGTTTATCGATACAGACAAGGATATGGCCAGGAACAGGGCGGTGAGATGAGCGAAAAGCTTGGATCCAAGGGTCAAAAGGTGACGAGGCAATCCAAGTCTAAGGGGATGGGATCCTCTTTTTCCGAGCTTGGTTTGTTTCAGAGTTCGAGTCTTTGGTGAAGGAATGTTTAAGGAGGCACGCAATCGACAAGAAACAATAGAGGGACGCGGTCGAGCCACCTGATGATCTGTCCTGGAAACGGTCAGAGGGCGCAAGACTCGGGCGGAGCAGGGATTGAGCGCTCGTTGCAGCCCGCCGAAATAGAAACGCCTTCACTCAGTTCGAATGCATATGGAAATGAGTATGACATTTCGGGCAGTTGGTGGATCGCGCACCAATCAGATTGCGGAATAGTAAGCTGAGTCTGGTGATGCTAATACCAACCGTAACCTTAAGATATGCCTTAAAGCAGCCTTTAGAATTATATTAATGCAGATCTCTTGATAGCCACCTCCTCGATCAAGATAGACTCGGTAGAGCACATTCCCCAATAGGTTCTCTGACTGCCCATCAAGATTTCCTCTCATCATTGGGTCTTAAAGTCTTCTGATGCGACGACAATAAGACACAATGGCCACAGAATGGCTCTTCAAATGCAAGCCACGCAAGTAGTCAGGGGTGGGATAGCTCCAGATTAAGCAAGGATCCAGGGTTC
Organism: Fusarium nygamai; assembly: GCA_001262555.1. Taxonomy (NCBI): domain Eukaryota; kingdom Fungi; phylum Ascomycota; class Sordariomycetes; order Hypocreales; family Nectriaceae; genus Fusarium; species Fusarium nygamai. The sequence goes on from LBNR01000006.1 coordinate 2,178,798, forward strand.
ACAACGGCTTTTTCTTCACTTGGAGCAAAAGGCTACGTCCTCTGTGTTATTAATCGGCATGGCCGGATATGGATGCTACGGATGGATGGCAAATGGTCGATGATGTTGCATTCCGTTCCGGGACGGGTCACCTGGCCCGAGGAGTTGATGGGACTAAATTGCTGAAGAAGTTGCTGAAATGAGATTTGATGCGGCAAAGTCGCACCAGTGAGTGCCAGCAGCCAGACGGATGGGCTGTTCAGTTGCATTCAGGGGCAAATACGATGAAAGGTAACGTACCAGTTCATGGCATGTGGGAGAGGAATGCGTTGTTTTGGTTGTTTTGGCAATACGATCTGATGGTAAATCAAGACTTGAAGAGACCGCTCATGGTTGGATCACCAGATCATGATGGTATTAAAACCTGACCTCATCTGATCTGAGCTTGAAGTGCATCAAACAGAGCGCCCAAGGCAACGGAACCATCCACATCCACACTCAGTCACATCAAGCTCTGCGACAATCCAGAAACGGACTCGGCAATGCCACGGGTTCCTGACATGAAGTTACAGGGTTCAACACCCAATCAAATTTAGATCTCCAGCCAATTATAAGCAGATCCAGGAATCCACTCTGTCAGGTACGACATGGGTTTCATCTCCAGGCTGAGCAAAAGCCAACATCAACGAGACTCGGAGAATTCCTTTCATCATAACATCATTCGCAAGCATTATCAAAATCAAGTCAGGCTCATCAGAAGTCTCTGCCTCTTAGAGACCCGTGCACTGCCTCGTTTATTACTCACTCCCCAACGTCGTAGCATAAGCATGACCCGGCTTCTTCATATCCAGGTCCAATTGAGGCTATAGGGCCGCTAGCGTATTCCGCAGTTGTTTCACGATCTCGTTTCAAGCCAGGACATGGATCCAATTGGATACGGTCAAGGAAATAACAGAAGCCGAGGATGGCGGCACGGGACTCTTGCTTCGGTCGCCTATTCGTATGACGACTACGATCGTGGCGTCAACACGGAACGTCAAGGCAGGCGGTGACAAAGCTTGGACTTGAAAATGACGGTCAGGCTCTTTGTCTGCTTCAGTTGTGAATCACGACCTGAAGATGAATGAATGCAATGTTGTTTGTGTTGCCAAAACAATGCGAAGAGCCATAGCAGCCAACAGCAGTGAATCTTCGCCGGGTACTTTCCGCCAAAGCATTGTTTACATCTCGAAGTGACTTTCGAATCTTGAGTCATTCATGCCTCGATCTTCGACAGTACGAATCTTGTGCTTGGACGCGTTGGTTTGACAGCTCAAATCGGTCAACCTCCCTGACCCAGGCCAAGTCACTGTTGTAAAATAAGCAAAAATATCGACCAAGGTTCCCTTCTCTCAGCTCCTGATGGTCTTCTAGCGTGTTTCCAATCCTTCTAATGCACATCATCACAAGCAATGCCCATACCACTCTTATTTCCCCAGACCCAGCCTCGTCAATACCATCATGGCATGGCCAAGGCTGACTGACTCATGCGAGCGAGGCACAATCAATGGCAGTTTGCTGTCAGAACCTTATGCCACCGCTACTTTATTCATAGTATGGCTCGGTATTGGCTGCAGCTGTCACGAGAACTTCAAATGTCACAAATTACAAGGTGTTGCTGGCGGGGTCCTTTAGTTACATGGTCTAAGCCGTTGGATAATCTATGCTTCGGCTTCCCCGAAGCCTTTTAGAACGATAACCGTCTTACTTAGGGCCCTGTTTCTGATTGCACTTTGATCAATAGGTTTTAGCATTGATCAGTTCCTGACACATGTCACAACTATTATGCCCCGAATTGCAACAGTTCAGCTTCACTATACTGTTAGTCTCGCCCGTACCGCCAACAAGCCATGGCATAGTGTCGAATGCATTCATGGCATGCCTTCTTCCAAGTTCACCAACAGTGTATCACGGCGACCACGAGAACCTTCGGGCCATTGTAAGACACGGGCTTTGTGATACCATCCTTTGACAACACATCTCGTCTATATCCCGTGACGCATCGTCCTACGTGAAGTATCTATCTCGGTTGCCGTGTTCTCTTTCCTGGTTCTGAGTACGTCATGGTTGATTTCATCGTCTACTTGACCTTGTTTGTGCTGTCGTCAAGTATTGTGCTGGGATCGTCCCAGTCCTGCTTGACTATCGTAACTGGTGAAAGAGAAACAAGTGACTCCTTCATTGCCGTGGATTTCGTCAGACTGGCTATACTATCTTATCAATGCCCGCAAGTTTTGTTCAGCCCCGTTCTTCGTGTTCTTCCGTAGGTGTGAAAGTCCATGTGTGTGTCTCCAACTTGGTTCTGGTATCTGAGGATAGCATCATCTTTCCATATGCGGTAACCATTTTCACAGTCTTCCCTTGATTCCTATGACTTTCCCAGTTTTAGATCTAAAATGGTGGAAGTACTGATAGTCAACGAGTGCGCACTGTCCTTCGCGTTATCTCAACCCTCACCAAACTGGATTATCAAGGCACTTGGAGGAGACAGTAACACAATGACAAAAGTCATTCTCTGTCATATAAGTATTCTTTAACCTAATTCCCCGAGGCGGACTTAACATGTGTTACCGGTTACCTAGACGAGCACCGAACATCATTCGTTAGTAACAATGTGCCTATGACAGATAATGGGCCCCTAGTTGTATCATTCATTAACACCTTATGAAGTTCATTTAACGAGAGTCAACCAATGTCACAAACTCGTAGATCCCCAGTCTCGTTGTATCATCAGAAAACTGTGGGTAAAGCTCACTTGTCCCTTATATCATAACCCAATTTCCACACATTATGTCAAACCTCCTGACAAGACAAACGGGATAAGTGTGGAACGTTGACGTGCAACTTTATTAGAATGTCTAATTCGTCCCTTCTACAGCACCTACGTATCATCTATAGTAGCCGCATTACTTAACACACACGTCTGACAGCAAATACACTATACGACTGTGACGCTTGTCTACCTTTTTGGTGATCGTGTTCCACTAGGCTCTCCTTGCCAAAGCCTGCCCATTGGTTATGACTGTCGGAAGCAACAGTGACGAGACAGCAATAGCGATACCGATAGGTGTGCCATCAATATACCGTTGTCAGAACTTGCCATAACCCCGCTGGAAACCCTTTGCCATACAGATTCGATAAACGGTTTATTTGGATGTTCCTTACTCGTCGAGACCAGTGATCCAGTCGGAGCTTTCAAGCTCACGCTCAGCACCGAGGCTCAGGCCTCAAGTTGACACAGCAATGGGAACGTCGGCAAAGATTCGCAATGACAGGAGAAAGGGCGTATAGTTTTGAAACATCATGATGTATTATCTCGAGGTCTGAAATTTTTGCTCGGTATAGCCGTCAACTCCCATGGATTCCCCTCATATAAAATCGTCCCCCACGGCATTGCAGATCTTGGCTCCTTGAATTATTCGTTTGCAGTAGAAACGGCCCGGAACCGAAAGACATGTGCCGTCGAGTCGATACGCATACAAAGGGCAACTGAACAGAGGAAACCCATCCAATAATACAACCACCCATTACTAACAGCCCGCGTTGTGTCAGAAAAGGGGAACTATGGTGCAGAGAATTTTGCAGGTGGGAGAAAAAACAGGAAACGTGGAAAACAATAAATAGGGAATAATGAAAAGGAGGTATCGCATCAGCCAGTGTATTTTCTTCCCCAAATCCACCACGAATAATCGAGTCCGGCTGGGGAAATTCGTCGGTAGGGGTATGTGTTAAAGGTAAGGGTGCGGTTCGTCACGTCGTCCTGCATTCGCTAGTAGTCGCGATCAAGGTAGGAGTCCTTGGATTTCGGATTCGATGGGCAATATAATCGTTCGAACACAGATGGTATAGTCGCCGCGGCACGTACTGGTTATATATCCAGACAAAAGGTTCATAGTCGCAAGGAACAATTAGTAGGCCCAGATTTTAAGCTATTGTTGTTAGTCAATATGCTCTTGGAGTACGATCTTGTCGTTGACAGAAACTTACCAGAGAATCCCAAGATCCTGTGCACAAGCTTGTGCCATCATTGCTTACACCCAAGCAGCTGACACGGTTCTCGTGGCCAACGAGAGAGCCAACCTTCTCGCCTCGAGTAATGTCCCAAACCTAATAGCTATGTTAGCTCACGAATTCCAGAGAAGATGAGCTTGTGATCACAAGCACAAATATGCCTTACCTTGCACTCAAAGTCATCGTAACCAGCGAAAAGAAGACGACCCGATACAGATGTAGCCACCGAGGTGATACCACAGAGAATAGACTCGGACTGCCAATTGCGTTAGTCGACGTGAAAGAACCAATTTGCAAAAATGCACACTTACTCCGTAGAGGTTAAGTTCGCGATCAGCGCGGATATCGAAGAGACGGCAAGTAGCATCATCAGATCCGGTCACGAAAGAGTGTCCGTCAGGGAAGAATTGGATGGCGTTAATATCGGACTCATGGCCAGCAAAGGTCTGGACGGCCTTTCCAGCGCGAATATCCCAAAGCTTGGCAAAAGCATCACAAGCACCAGAAATGAAGGTGTTTTGGTTGGTAGGGTTAAGGCTGATGCTCATCACATCACCAAGATGGTCAGCAAACTCAGTAACCTTCTGGCCGGTCTCAATATCCCACTTCATACAGGTCATGTCACCAGAAGATGTTAGGATGCTGCGGTCATTGATGAATCGACAGCAAGAAAGATAACCGGCGTGACCAGAAAGCTCACGGGCAACACGGGTAGGGCCATCGCGTTGCTGGTTCAAGTTGTAAATGGAGCAGATGTTATCGAGACCACCGCAAGCCACGAAGTTACCACTGGGAGCATAGGCGCAAGTCATAACCCAGGAGGAGCGCAGGGGAATGGCGTGGACCTTGTTGGTGGTATAGGCGTCCCAAATGATGAGCTTGCCATCTTGAGAAGCAGAAACCAGGTGCCTCCTGTCGGTCGACCAGTGCATGGCGTAAATCTTAGCCAAGTGACCCTTCAGTGTTCGCTTGGCCTTCATAAGCTGGTTCTTAGGAATAGGCTCATGAGCCTGTTGTGCGACAGCGCGAACTAAACAATTGAAAAGTACTAAGTTAGCATTGATTCATAGATAAAAACGATGTGTCGGCAAGACGCGTGTCGATAAATATCATTGTTGATAGTCATCGTTGGTTTCGTTTCCCAGCGGATTTCGGGACCACTAGGCAATCGGGAAGCACGTACGAGTTGTGTCGGCGAGATCATCCTTCTTCCTCTTAATTCGGTCCTTCAGAGTTTCGGCTTCGCGACGAGCCTGCTGAATTCGCGACTGCATAGCCTCGGGGGAGACATCGTTGTTGCCTTGGGAGTTCATCGTGATCGACCAGTCAACTTTTGTTGTCGGATGGTTTTACGCGCGACAGGAGGTGAGATTGGACGATCACCGAGGGCCAAGGGGCGGTGTCGATAGATGAATCGAGGGGAGCGGCGACGATACTCAGATTGAAGTCGAGCTCAGGTCGAGCAGCAGAAAAGAGCGACTTTCGAGGAGAGAAATTGACGATGGGCGAAAACAGGAGCTCGGCCGGCTGAGGTTGGTGGATGGATGGAAATGGGCGAAATGCAATGCAAATGCAAGTGGAGAGGGAAAAGGCCGGAGGAGAGAGAGGAGCTGGAGGACAGAGGAGTGAGGAGGATTCTTAGTGGTAGGGGCCTTTAGGGGGGAGGGAATGTGAGCTACAGACCCGACTACAGATGGGACTACCTGCAACTAGGTACAGTACAAGCAGGTCCGGGCAGGGGGGCGTGTGCTTCCATTTGAGTGGGTAATCCCAACCTGAGTGAGAGTGGACGAGTGGGCGCGGGCTCGACTTGGCCAGTGGCAGCGGCAGAGGCAGAGGCAGCGGTAACAATAATAATGTCCGCAGGCAGATTAATGACCTAGGTAATTGGTAAGGTAAATCGAGCGTACCTTATTAAGGCACGGTTCGGTACGGATACAGATTACGGCAGAATGCTACCTTGAGGTACTAACGTAGGTACTAACTACTACTAACTGCTAGAGTCAGCACCAAGTAACCACTGAAGAGGTATAGAAGGATGAAGGATAGCCCTCTACTGGGGCAACATCCAACTTCCATGCTCCTCGTCTTGTTCTCAAGGTAGAGAGAGACATATCAATTCGAGCATGATCAGTTTGACTCAATCGTAACCGTCATCGTCTTCGCTGCCCGTAATCCAATTCTTGACTACCTCATAGAGTTTACCAGCTGACCACAACACCAGGAGCTTTTCAGTATGTCTCAGTCGACTCCAGTTCATCCGTTTTCTGGTACACAAGATTCTGGGGATTTATCCACCAAACATTAAGTACCCCCGAACCTACCAAAAAAAGCCCAGCCATCAATTTACAGTGGGCGCTCTCTGCTGCACGAACCTGCAGCTAGAAAGAACCCTGCGGCCGTCGCCGTCGCCCCGACCCTTTTTGTCCACTCCATCCAATTCGACCTCCCCCTCCAGCTCAAGCTCAATTCATCCGCTCACCCAAACACCATCAACTTTATGTACCGCACCACAGCTTCCACTATCTACATCATCATATTAACCAGATATTTTGATCAATCGACTCAGAATCTTCGAACATACTCCCTCCCATAAAGAATTGCTCAGTGGGAGACCCTGCAACAGCAATGCTCCTGTCTGGCCACACAACAATGAGACCCATTGGTCGTTTCCGTTGCCCTACAAGTTGCAAGCACAACGGCGATTCGAGATAAACCAGCCCCTGACCTCGTCCTCGTCCTAGCCATCGCCAATTGAGCCCACCCAAGCTTCCAACAGAAGCTCACCCCGTCCACTGAGCGGCCGAGACAGGTCGTCCTGGCAGCGAACAGGGCTAGAGCCTCGCCCCAGAGCGGAGGGTCTTAACCCGAGCTGGGTAGGTGGAGGACTCGAAGGCGCACCACCCAAGCCAGATTACTACCCAGATTGCGCCCACTGCATGCGTCCGCTTGCTAGAACTGCATCCACCAGAGCCACTGAGGTGATCTCCCGCCAAATTTGACCATCTTCGATAACCCAATGTTATCCATCCAAGTAACGAGGGCCAGCAGTTATTATGTTACTATCAGAAACAGACTGTATAATCTCTCAAGACACTCGGGCAAACTTGGACTCCAGGTCCTTTCCTCTTCCCCAAACCCTCAGCAAAGGTCCTGGCTCGCCCTCAATCTCTTCGCTAATGGACGATTTCTTGGATTCTGGAACTGCACCCTTCAGGGGAAGCAGCTCGTGTCTGCTTTCATTTTCATGGATGATTAGCAAATCACAGTTCATCTTGAGTACATATTTACTAGCTGCTGGTAGCTCGGGCCCAGCCAAGACAAACCCAGAGCCCGCGCTACTTGTTGCCATCCAAGAGATGATCTTTCGCTTCGCTTCATAAGAAGCAGAAGCTAGTCCAAGAGTGCCAACTCCGTCCATGGCCATTTCCAAACCTGTCATGAGCTGGTTTCTGACCCACGAAATTTGGGCCTTGTCGACTCCACCAAGATAATTTAAATCCTCGCTGGCTAGTTTGCTCTTAGGCTCTGTACCAAAGGACCTCCCCGGAAAGGAGTTTCAGTGCCTCTGTTGCTGGGGTTATACTAAGTCACGACGCGAAAGGTCCTTGCAACGCACCTCCCATCTTACATACACACGGCTATCACGATTCACGATCCCACGTAGCTGGAATGGGAAGAAACGATTTTTTGCCCTGTTGGGTTTTGCTAGGTGGCCAATGCCCTTCCCCCATGGATGCTCCAAATCTTCGAAATGGCTTCCATTTTCTCACAGGGCTCTCAGGCATGTAAGTTGAGACCAGAATTCTGATATATGTCAGGTAAGTCCCCAAATTGTTGAAGATTTTTGGTGACGATCTCATTTGAGACAACATTGAGACAAGATACATTAGGACCCAACTTCCTCGACTCAAAGGAGATGGTTCCATGCTATCTTAATGGCTTGTACTTCTCATGTTGCCGTGTCTTCTCTATTCTGCAAATCAATGCAAGTCATCAATATTTCACCCAACTTGGAGCAATTTGTGTCGTTTTCGTAAGAAGGGGAATCCGTTGATTCAATATCCTGCATGGATCAAACAATGCTGCAAGCAAAACCGGGGAACCGATGGATCCGGAGCACCTTGTGGGCCCGAGCCTCTAGTCGAGCTCAGATGAACCCTGGCTTCTTGCAAACGCAGCGCAGGCCTGTTCAGCAGTGAACTGAAATTCGGACCCTGTTGGTATCAGAACTGTTGGTGTCACTTTTGGTCGCGTCCTGGCTGTCGATCAACCTTCTACTGAAGACGCTCAGATAAAAGAATGTCGCTGTTCACAGACAGTATTTATGTCTGGCGCTACTCGGGATCGAACCGTTGATAGAGCTACTCCTTTAGCCTGTGACACCAACGCCCACCCGCTCCTATATCCGTCGACTGCTCGTACGACCGCCATTCTGTGGCTCAAACTGGAGGTAGATGCAGGCAGCCGGCATCTGTCCAACATTCAAGTCCTAACACGGAGTTTACGCTCTTTCTTGTCCATATCTCAGCCAAGTGTGTATGCGCGGTACCGTACCTGCAGCAAAACACACACATTTTCGACTGGGACTTTATGCATAGCGTAAGCCCATTGAAATATGTCGGAGCAAATGCGGATGCCAAAGTTTCACATACAATCCTATATGACATATGCATATACGGCAAGGCATCCAGACTCCAGTGCAGCCAGATTCTGGGTTTATTCTCGAACGGCAGTTGCCCACCATCACAGTGACATTCTGTTTCTTATGACCGGAAATGCCTCTGACGAAGTATGTATACACTCGTGCCTTGTTCCGTCACTATTCGACAAGCAGGTTGGCACATCACCTCATGTACCCTGTGGCTTGAGGATTTACATGGCTCTTGTCGAGTTTTTGCTGCTTGGTCTGCTTGTTGCAGCGATCAGTGCAAAATATCAACGGCTTCAAGAGGCTCCAGCGCAATTTACTGCGACCCCGAGATATCCACTTGCGTCCGTTACCGCGCTTGACAAACCCCTGCAAGCCTGCATCTATAAAGTGAGGTCAACCCCCCGTCCCTGACCCATTCCTAGTCCGGCCAAGGACAATGAACGATGATGCCCCTTGATCAACTTTGCTCAGGGGTTTATTCGTTATTTAACTTTGGGATCTCTGTATCGAATGGGTCTGGTCCATCGATTTGCAGCAGTATTCTTCCGGTTAACATCCAGGCCCCATGTCTGCTGTGGTCAACATCATCACTAGCAATTTCGGCTCCATATCCACGTACGGCCCAGAGCAGGGGTCCTGTTATGAGGTGCTGCCAGATGTCAGGCCAAGATTCGCAAAGACAGGCAACACCAATAATAAGTGAAGTCTTATATACCTGCTCCCTTCATCCATTTAGCCATCCCATTCGCGTCATTACAACCAGCCACTTTCGTAGTTCTCACACAAGGTGGATTGCCGTGACTTCTACAGAGTACTCCATACTCTATCATCCTATACATACTCGGCCATGAGTCGAGTAGTTGTCTGGAGCCATCCAGCTTGGCATCCCTTACTATGACCAGCTACGGAGCACTCATCGGCAGGACATCTCTTACCGAAGCCACATTTGACGAGTTGGAGAGCTTCGAGCGTTGACCTCTGACCTCCGTATCCTCCCCGGTGCACGACTCATGTCATACCTCCGCTTATTTCCTATTCAGACTCTCGTGCAGCCATGGGTGGTGATTTTGATTGTCAAAAATAGGCTCCGTTCTCTATGCAACATATGCTTTGTAGCTACCCAGAGATGTATCATAATGTTGCTTTCAATGAAACAACAACTACATCCGTATCAATAGACTATCTTTGATATAGCGTGGTCAAGTTGGATGTGTTGTTTTGCTCTCGCAGTCGCCAATTCTTTCTGTTGAGCTGGTGATATTGCAGCCATGACTCAAGAACCATGAACCCTGCAGCAACACCCTCAACTGGGTGAATATGTGCTTTGACGCACCCATATGTGTAATGCGACACCAGTTATGGATCTAGTTAGCCAATACGGTTCGATTGAATATACATAGGAAACTCTGAGTTTGAGCTAAAAGGCGTAGTCTTGATGACTGACGGACAGCAGATCTGGTATGAGCGCACAGCTCATCAGCAGCACGTATCAATAAAGGCACTACCCTATACTAACCCACATTATCCCATCATTAAGCAATAAGACTTGCATGCCGCGGAATCTCGTGAAGAGAATAAGCGCAACTGAATATACCTTTCCTTGGTTTAATTATAGTGTACCATAATGTATCAATATCCAGGAATCACTGCTTGTATTCCCTTGTGTTGCCGGATACTATACCCAGCAGTGTGGGAAATTCATGCTGATAGTATGTATGGCCTTTTGATCCAATGCTAATACGCCAAATAATACAGCCAATGAGTGAATAGACCAGTTCTCCGACTGTCAGCAACATTGAAGGCCTAGAGTCCTTGAAATTATGGCAGTTTAGAAATGCTCGCCTCTATTAACTTGGACGCCACGAACCTGCAGCATCTTGCATATCTGGCTGTGTATGTAATACGAACAACCATGCAATGCAACAAATGGCTCAGCGGCGTAAGCTGACTCACATATCTTGCCATGTCTCGGACTTGAGAACGAGCTGATCATATGAAAAAGAGGCCCAGCCCCAGCAGACAACCGTGTTTTCTTGATTTTTCTCCATGGCTCTTATATAATAGTCGTGAACCGACCAGAGGGTGTTGATAATGGAGACTCTTGACGTAGCAGTTGTTGGAGCTGGTAAGAAAATGACATCCATATCGATTGGGGTATTAAAGAGTTGGCAAAAAGACAACCAGCTTACATATATCAGGTTGGGCTGGGCTGGCTGCGGCCAAGACTCGCCATCAGTTACACCCTGAAGAATCTCTGGCGGTCTTCGACTCAGCTGCTACACTTGGTGGCACTTGGGCGAAACATCGCCTCTATACAGGCCTGAAAACCAACAACATGTTGGGTACTTACCAGTACCCTGATTTCCCCATGGACACGGAAACCTTTGGTGTCAAGCCAGGTCAGCACATTCCTGGCCAGACAGTACACAGATACCTGGAGACCTATGCTCGACACTTTGATATATATGACAAGATCCGATTTGAGCACAAAGTAGAGACAGCAGAACATCAAGAGAACGGCGGTTGGGTTCTAACGGTAAGGGACATCAAAGCTGGTGATGATATCAAGGTCAAGGCCAGAAGACTGGTTCTCGCGACAGGCCTCACTTCAGAACCCTTTCAACCAATCTTTGAGGGCCAGGAGGACTTCGGGGCTCCCATATTTCATGCAAAGGACCTACGAAATCGTGAAGATACATATGGAACGGCCAAATCAGTGACAGTATTCGGAGGTACAAAGTCAGCGTGGGATATGGTATATTTATATGCCACCAAAGGTATTCGAGTGAACTGGGTCATTCGAGGTTAGTCATACCGAAAGGGCATAGCGAAGTGACTTGACTGACTCCTACAGAATCTGGGCATGGCCCTTCCTGGAATGCTCCTCCTTATGTCACGCCTCTCAAGAAGTGGCTCGAGAAACTCGCCCATATAAGAATGTTGACATGGTTCAGTCCATGCAGTTGGGGTGCAGCAGATGGTTACGTGAAGACTCGCAACTTCTACCACGGAACATTCATTGGAAGAGCTATTGTTGATAAGTTTTGGAGTATCCTTGGTAACGACGTTATCACGCTCAACAAATACGACTCTCACTCTGAGACGGCCAAGCTTAAACCCTGGTCCAATGCCATGTTTGTGGCAACGAGTATAGGAATTCTTAACTACGAGAAGGACTTTTTCGAGGTTGTCAAAGAAGGGCTGGTTCAGATACATATTGCTGATATCGAACGGTTGAGTGAGCAGACAGTGCACTTGTCTGACGGCACGGCATTACATACGGATGTGCTGTGCTGTGCAACAGGTTGGAAACATGTTCCTCCGATCAGATTCCTACCAGAAGGGATTACTGAGGATATTGGGATGCCTCATACGCCGTCACCGAATTCGTTCCCTTATGCTTCACTCCTGGAAAAAGTCGATAAAGAGATCTTCGACAAGTTCCCTCGCCTCAAGGACCAGCCCATACAGAAAGTGCAAAATAGCAAGTATCATACACTACTAGAGGACAAAGGTCTCTCTAGTAATGATGATATCACGCCATCGACAGAGCTGACGCCGTACACGCTATATCACTTCATCATCCCACCGTCAAGTCAGTTCCTAAAGACCCGAGATATTGCTTTCGTGGGAATGCTAGTCAACTTCAGCCACCCTATGGTTTCCCATGTCCAATCGCTCTGGATGAACGCTTTCTTCGATGATATGATTCCATGTCTCCCTCGAAATCCCTCACTAGAGTTTGTATCTCGATTCCAGCATGAGGCAGTGCTTCATAGTCGGTTCGGAAAATGGAGATACCCAAGTGGTTTTGGCCACAGCTTTCCAGACTTTGTGTTTGATGCTGTTCCGTATCTGGACCTGCTGCTCAAGGACTTGGGTTTACCGATATATAGGAAGAAGGGTGTATTTGCTGAGATGACGGATCCATATGGGCCAGAAGATTATACGACGGTAGTGGATGAGTGGAAGGCAAAGCTACTTGAGCCAGAAGCTCCATGGTATCAATGGATACACGCGCTCGCTTATTGAAGGATGCCACAACAACATCAGAATAGTTTAGCTTCTGTAATAAGAGCGATGGTCGGTTTGAGTGTGTAGAATTCTTTCTGTAAATGGCATTGATTGCTTGATTGTGCTGACTCCTTGATGCTTCCTGTAATTAGGCAGCAGCACGTTCTTAGTTAGTCTCTCACTTGACTTATATGGCTAAGGCAAGGCAGAGTCGTCCATTTCCTCATTATAGAAAGTCCAACCTCTTCCTCAGTATCTTGACTCAAACCGTGAATCTTCTATAGGAGATCAGAGCCTTGACAGAAAACATGCCTGACACTATTGATTTGACAGGCTCATCACCATCTATGCCACGTCTAACAAGAAGTTCAACTCGAGCACTCTCTTCAACTACAGAATCCTCAAGAAAGGATCAGACAACAGACGCTTCCTCTCAAAAGCCAAAGATCGAAACTATATCATCTTTATCAAGCCTTGGCCTCTCAGAAGAACAACATGATGCCCTCGTCTCTAAACGGAACTGGCTGACCTCTCACACCATTCCTATTCCCCGAGATGCCTTCCGAACTTTCATCTCAATTCCAAAGGGATACCATACATTATTAGCAACATTTGTCTTTGCACAGTCAGAGGCTGGGACTGCAGTCTGCATCTCGCCCGATGGCGTCCTCCTCACCTGTGCACACTGCGTTGCAGAAGAGCCCTCTGAGCTCACAGCTAAAACGTCGTACGTCCTCTTAGCATCATTTGGGGAGGTTGTTACAGCAAAAGTGGTAGCTTGGGATCCAATACGTGATCTCGCTTTACTTCAGATCGACAAAGCCGAGCTTCGTCGCCGGCCGTTTCCCTTTGCCCGTATCGCGACCTCGCCTCCCAAGTTCAACACTGAGCTACTATGCATTGGCCATCCGGGCTCTGAAGACCTCGAGGCTGAGCACAGTGGTGTAAAGACAGACTACGACACGCTCGTTCTCACCGAGGGGACTTTCCGTGGTCTAGATAAGAATCAAGATCCGCAGGACAACAGTGACATCGGCGCTCTTAAGCATAGCTGCTGGACGTACTGGGGACACAGCGGGGCAGGATTGTTTGATCGGAAGACCGGGGCGTTAGTTGGCGTGCATTCAAGCTGGGACGACAAGACAGGCATGAGGAGGGGAGTGCCATTGGAAGCGGTGGTTGCCTTCGTCAAAGAGGTTGAAGCGAGCAAGAGGGAAGACTTTGCAGAGGATTGGCGATGGTATGTGTGGCGGGAGCCAGAGCCCACCACTATGCCCAGGGATTGATATTGGAATAAGAAATGCGCTTGGAAGAGGTACCGTGAAAGAAAGACATGCTCGTTGTCTATCAACTTCAACTTTAACTTGAAAAAGATTACTCTTGGTCTACTCCACACAAGAGTCTGTCTGTTGTCACAAAGCTCTAACATCATGTCCAACTCATATCAACCGCCAGCATATGCTCTTATGCAAGGCAATGTCCACAAGATCCGACTCTCAAAGATCCTGGCTCATTTAGCCCTAACACTGTTTGTACATTGACCTGCCCTGCCCTGTCCTAACCTGACCCGATCCAACCCGTGCTTCTCGCACATCATTATCAACCCTTCCTCCATGTTCTGTTCTGTACCGCGCTGTACCGCGCTGTGCTGTGCTGTGCTGCGCTGAAATTAAGATGCAAGTCCCAAAAATAGAACGACGATGGACATTCCCGCCGCTTGTTGCAGAATAACACCCAACGTTAGTCGACTTTTCAAACGCCGTAACCCGCAATGTCCCCATGATGAATTTGATGAAAAACAAATGCTGCATGCGCATGGATGCCCGTGGCTTGATCGTTTACTTTCCACAGCAACGTACGTCCTGCCTCAATGAGCGAGCATCCCTTTGACAAAAGCAAATATGTAGGTAGCTTCGAGTGGAACCGGCCGAGGAACCGAGTTGCTCTAAGCTCTCCTCTCCCTCCGGTCGGAAATCTTCAGCTGCCCAGCCCTGCAACTCTCTGAACCCTGGTCTTCAAACAAGCCTCCCCTCTTAGTGTCCGAATCTGTCAATAATGTGATTCAGCCCAAGACAAACGCGGGAAGGCCAGAGCAGTGTCTGGCGTTTTGCCCCATAATAGCCCATGGCTGGTGTTTCAGGTTCACCACCTCAGCTCAGAAACGCTGACCCACTGAAACAAACATCACCAAACGTCATGCAGACACCTCTACAGGTTTGACTTTGCCGACTCTTGCCTTGTCCCACTTCCAAGAAACGCATCTAGACCTTGGTCCAGCATCGTACGGCCTTGTAGGTGGTGGTTTGTGCCGACCCTGCATGTCTGACGTACTGTATGCGTCTCGTGCTCACCACTCCGATGGGCTCGGGTTTCGGTAGGCGCCGTCCGATGCTCTGTGTTTGAATCGTTGAGAAACTCCACCACGAGGCACCGATTCCGAGTAGAGTTTAGATGATGCCTCCTGGGGGATCGTAGCCTGTTGGAGCTCCTCTTGAGGTGCTGCCCAGCCCTGCACTTCCTGGCTCTCCATCTAAAGGTGCTGTTGTTGTCTTTCGTAGCATAAACATGGGTTTCTTGCCTTCCTTATCCAGTTGCTTAAACAGAATCAATGGCTTCTCCTCAAGACCCAGACAACGTTCCTGATCGCCGTACACAATATAGAGAGCATACTGGTCCCATGGAGCGTTGATCTGGTACTTTTTTAGTGCAGCAGGAAGAACCTTGTAGCAGGGATCTTCCATACTGACACGGAAAGACTTGAAGATCTCGACTGAAGCATTGCTCTGACTGGGTGTATCAGGTACAGGGGTTTCTCGTCGGCGGGGCGGCCCTTGCGGTGCCTTTTCGCGGGAGGCATAGACTGCGTTGGCGTGACCGTCGTCGTTGAAGGTGGTTCGTGTGGAGGGTGTCGGTGCTTCACTGCGGTAGGATCGAGAGGCGAGGGTCGTAGCGGACATGTGGGTCTGAGGAGATGTCGGGGAGGGTATGTTGGGTGAGGGATACGAAGGGGAGGACGAGCCCTGGCCACCTCCGTTCATAGCTGCAAGATGGGAAGACGATAGGACAGCTCGCTCTGCAGCACTTGCGGGGTCCAACGTAGTCTCCGCTATTGACCTTTCGTGCGTAGATTGAGTGGGTGATGCATTCTTTGGTGTAGCTCCGATAAGAATCTTGCGGGTAGAATATTGTCGCTTGACTGAGCTTCCAGATTGACTCGAGCCTGGGGGTGGTGTTGGTGCGGGGGGCGATATGGTTGTTTCGTAGCCGTAGGCCTGCTGGCTGTTACCACTCAGGTTGGGCAATGGTTGCTGCGCATCCTTGACCAAACGCAAGGCCGGGAGCATATCCTCTCGCAATCGCCTGAAATCTTCTGTCATTCGTCGCAGATCCTGTTCGAGTAGGTTCATGCGTTCATCGCGGAGACGGAATTGTTCGACGAGATGTTTGATGTCCTTGATAGTTGCGGTAGCATATTGCGCTTCGGCGTCGGCGGCTGCAGGGGTTACAGGTTAGAATCAGGCCAGTCCACCCAAGAGGGGAAACGGAGGCAACGTACATAGGGGTAGGTAATGGTCGCTCTCAATAGGGACATCTTGAGCCTTTTTGACATCATATACGCTTTTGAGGATCGTTAGACGATGTCCCACGCTAGCAATGCCCATGCTCTTGAGATCGTCATGTTGTAACGCTACCAGGGCCTCGCCAACAATCTCGTTTTCTGCAGGTAATCAAATGTTAGCTATCCAAACAATCCCTCCAATGTCTGCGGCATCATCCGTCAAGGAGATGAGATGGCATGCTTTGGGTCAAGACGCACCTATAAAGCGATCGGCATACTGTTGAAGACCAATGGTGCCAATAAAATCAGCACATTCCTCAACAGTCCATTCGGTAATGATGGTTTCTGGGAGACGGTCGGCGCTGCTGCGGTGGCCGTATGTAGTAGGAGTATGCTCTGCCGAGGTCGAGAGCTCGGAGTCTATGGGGGAATGCTCAGAGTTGGTGATAGGAGAGTGGTCGCCCATGCTTCGCTCGTATTCGTCGTCAGCGTCGGACTCGGCGTAAGCTGTGCCACCATCGAAGCTCATCATCCTGAAGACTATGAAAGAACAGTCGCCAACAACGGAGGCGGGGGCTGAGACGAAAGACTATTTCGGACAACCGTGGTGGTGGTGGTGGTGATGCCGCAAACAGACAGATGCGCTTGATCGGGCACCGTCGGATAGAAAGAGAGAAGACGAGCGTTGGCGAAGGACGGTCGGTCGAATGCTTCTAAGTCTTTCATTCAAATCGTGGTCGGAGCGTCATAAAAAGAGAAGCAATGCTCAGGAGTAGGAGGTGGTAGACGTCAGGGTCGAGGAAGTGGGCGCAGCCTGGAGGACGATTGGATTGGGTTGGAGTGGATTGAATGCAAGAACAAATCGAGTGGACGAATAGACTAGAAGATAGAATGGGCTGAGGAAAGGCAATGTCGAAGTGGGAAAAAACGAGCCGATCCCAAGAGAATAAGTAGACCCAAGCCGAGACGCCTCGAGGAGGACAAATACCGTAGAAATGTTAATAGAAAAGAGCCTAGAAAATAAAAAGAGTCGGAGGTAGCCAGAGGAGAAGAAGGCGGCTGGTGGTGGTGATGATGACGGGGTGTTTGTGTCTTGGTCTAAGGTCTTGTCTTGTCTTGCTCGGTCTTGGTCCTAGTCCTGGCCCAGGCCCAGTCCCAGCAGGTCTTGCTTGTGCTCTCTCGCTCGTGGAAGCGCTTGGGGGTGGAAAAGGGAAGAGGAGGTCCTCCACTCCGAGTCACCTACGGCCTATTGAAAAGGCAGCTGTCTTAAGGTACCTAGTACCTGAACTAGCAGGCCGTGGTAGGCCTTTCCGAGCCCTATGCGGATGTACTCCGTACCTATCTCATGACTTATCGTTCGCTTGGTGGACCTCACGGTCGGCCTGGGAGGGACTTTGAATACTGGCCCTCCACTGAGAACACGGCTTGACTCCCGTCCCGCTCCACTGACAGCATCCCCCGGTAGGTACCCCGGCCAGAGCCCCTCACCACTAAATAAGTATCAAGCCTGGCAGCCGCTGCTGCAGCCCGTTAACCAGCCCAACCATTCCATTATTCGACCCTCCCTATGCACGTCTCGAATCAGCCATTGGATGGTTTCTATACCCTTTCAGTAAACAAACAATCCAAAGTCAATGCCGTTCTTGGACAACTTCTCTGTCTTGAGTTGCAGTGCGCGTTTAGGAAAGTCTTGGGCGTTGACACAAAACATAATCTAAACCCTGGCAAGTCGCTCATTGAAATGTATTGAGCTCCTGGTCCACTCAATTAACCTCAGTTTGTCTCTCCTTCAAACACAATTGGACCTTCAACACCAGGGAAACCATTCAACATGGAAGTTTATGGATGGGAGGCTCACTCAAGCCACATCTCGAGTGACAGTCCGAGGTATTCTAAGGAAACGTCGTGCGTTTGAGACCGAGCCTCCAGCATTCCCGTTCAACAGTGAGGGAATTGACCTTGTAATGATGGATGCTATAGACCCCTTGGAGATTAGCAAACTTCCGAGGCAAGGTATTTGATAACGAATATAGCTTTCATAAAAGTTGAGAGAACATGCCATGGCTACCCATGAGTATATGCAACTGTTTATCAATGTTCACCGAGGAATGCGAATTGAGATCTTCGTGTATACGTTTCTTTGATTAGTTGAAGCAAATCTATGCTGCTTCAGATCTATATTTGTCGACTAACAATTACTCTATATGCTATACTCATCCAAGCCTTGAGACTTAGGTTGGTAGAGTGAGTCTTGCTCATGATTCCCATTCCCAACATGGCCCATTACCTCAACACGCCTTCAACTCCATTATTCCGTTCCAAAAAAAAGAAAAAAGGCCCCCCTCCTCTTGCATGAGAATTTGGGGGCAAAAGGGCAACAGCCGCATGGCTAGCCGCCAAGAAGAACAGGGCATTGAACGTCGTGCAACGTCGCGTTCCTTCACAGGACGTATCTATGAAAAGCGTCAAACACCACTCAGACAACCTCCGAGTACATAAGTGATTATAAGGATGTATCAAACACCAGAAACAAAATTTGATTAAGAGGCCGAGATATTAGCGTAGGGGAATCTTTGAATCCTGGACACCGTGTTGTACAACGTCTTCCAGGTTCCAACGGGGGGCCTGAAGGGGGATCCTGTTTTCCTTTCTCCATTCCTTTTCGTTCTTGGGGTCGACGCCCTCGGGAAGATGTTCCAGTCCGCCTGCCACACCGGTCGAGAACTTGATCTGCAGGATGTCACCGACTTCGTCGCAGGCAGCCAACAGACGGTCAAGATCCTCCTTGTTGTGGGCAGCAGAAACACAGAAACGGGCGCGAGAGCTGATGAGTGGGGTCGCAGGATATCCAACAACGACGACGGAAATCTTTCGTCGAAGCATCTCGTGACTGAATGCAGGGAGCTTGGCGGGGTGGTAGAGCATGACAGGAATGATAGGAGAGTCATCGTGGCCATAGACAATAAGGCCAAGACGCTTAAGTCCGAGACGAAGGTAACGAGAGTTGAAGGCAATGCGCTGAAGACGCTCCTCACCTTGACCAGGACACAGCTCGCCAGTAATGAGTTTCAGGGAAGCCAAAATTTGCATGAGCACACAAGGAGCAGGAGTTTCGCCATACTGAGTAGCAGCGTTGGAGCTCTTGAGCTTGTCGATGATATGTTTCTCGGCTGCGATGTAACCACCGTTGGCACCAAAAGATTTTGTCAGAGTTCCCATGAGAATATCAACTTCGGAGGGGTCAATGCCAAAGTAGTCGCAAACACCACGACCGCGGGGGCCAAGAGCACCGACAGAGTGAGCCTCATCAACGAAAAGATAGAACTTGTACTTGTTCTTCAGAGCAAGAATACCGGGGAGATCACACATGGTACCCTCCATAGAGTAGAGACCTTCGACGACGACCAGAATCTTCTTCCAAGGACGGTGGGTGCGGGGTTGACCTTGGGAAATAGCTTCGCGAACAACACGTTCCAGATCGGCCATATCATTGTGCTTGAAGCTCTGAATAACGGCACCAGAAAGACGAGCACCAACACGGATGGAGGCGTGGTTCAGTTCATCGGAAATGATCAGACAACCCTTGGAGACAAGGGCGGGGAAAGAGCTTGAGTTTGTGACGTAACCCATAGAGAAAACCATAGAAGCGGGCTTGCCAACAAATTCGGCAACCTCACGCTCGACCTCAAGAGCGAGATCGGAAGTACCAGCAGCACCACGGGGGCTGCAGAAGCTGATTCCGTATTGCTTGACGCAGGCCTCCACAGCATCGGCACAAGGACCTTCAGACTGGGCAAAACCAAGATAGTTGTACGAACTCATGTTGAGAGTCTCAGTGTAGGTGCCGGTATATTGATAGGTACGGTTGAAGTCGTCGGACTTGCGGTCCATCAGTGTGATGAAGCGTCCGGGGACGCCAGTGGTAGGGCGAGCGAAGCAATCATCCAGGCGCATCTTGAGACGTCGGACATAGAAATTGTCGAAATCGCTGTTGAGAGCTGCATAGCCGTTGCTGGCTTTGAGGGCGCGATAGTGCTTGGGGTTTCCGAAACGCTTGCCAAAGAAATCGCGAATATGACCAAGAACGATCAGGATGAGGTAGCTGATGTAAGTGGTAAGAATGAAATAGTAAGGAGGCTCATCCTCGACAGGGGCCTGGAGAGGCTCTCCATGAGACTGGCTGGTGTATCGGTGACTTGAGTGGAGGAGAGGGCCAAACTGAGCATCGGCACGCTTCTGACGGTCGATCTCCTCGGCCGACTTAGGCTGGAAGAGAGTGGTCGTTGAGGCATCGATGCTGTTGGGATCGCCAGGGCTCGCGGTTGAGAGAGAGATGGTAGGCAGACCGGGAGAAGGAGAGAATCCAGTAGCAGCGGCTTGGTTCTGCTGCACAGCGGCAAGGGCTTGCTGGGCACCAGTGGACTTGGGGCTACTGGAGAAGAAGTTGGTGATACGGTTGCCTTTTGAGGTAGAGGGGCGCCTCTCGCCCGACTTGACGGGTTGAGACATGGAGGGTGAGGATGAGAAAGGATTAAGCCGACGGGGCATGTCTCCTGGCACAGGTGCGTTGGATTGTTGAAGGCGCGAACGTAAGGGAGGTTAGATCGCGAATCGTCGAAGGAGGGTAGAGCACCCAATTGTAATCAGGACAGAAGGTCGAGAGTCTAAGAGCCAGGAGCGAGTGTCAGTGGATGTGGGAAACCTAACAATCGATTCGAGACAATTCGCCGTAAAGCATATTCTGCCAGATAGGAGGTTTGTTGTGATGAACCCAATTGCTGTTCAGGGCGAATGAAGATATGCGAAGCAGGAAAGAAAACAAGACCAACGTGCACCGCGATCGAGAACAAGCTGCAACACAAGCAATGGAGACAAAGATGTTGGGTTGAGCTGGGGCTGATACACGGTACAAGAGATGTTGATGAGGAAGAATTATGAAATTGATAAAAAGAGGTGACCACTGGGTTTAAAGTTGAATTGGAGCGCTGTGCAGCAGGTAAACTACTGCGCGTAGTGGTGCGTGGTCCAGGAGGCACAGGGGGGCGCAGGAGGTGGCGTCGAATCAAACTTGGAAAGTGAAGATCCGCCCACTGCAAATTGCCTGTGGGCCCTTGAACTCGAGTAGCGGGGCCAGCCGTGGTCCAGCCAAGAATCGCTTAAGAAACACCAGGTACAGATGATGGGACGAACCGATGAATGACTTTGATGATGATTGATGATGATTGATGAAGAGAGAATGATATTGATTCTTCAGTAATGTAAAGGATCACTTACCCAGTCACTACTCATTAACAGAGCAATCGCTATGCCGCTGTTCCAATTTCAATTACCGAGACAAGCGTGGCCGTTCCAAGGAAGAAGAGAGATCGATCCAAGCTCAGATCGATCAGGCCGCAACGCAAGGGCGTATGATCGAGCACTGGTCGTCGATGACTTGATACGGCGGTCAAGCGGGATCGATACTGCTAAAGAGTACTGATTGAGAACAACAGGTCGAATTGATGCTCGAGAGGTTATTAATCAGCCTTGGGTTTCGCTGATCGATGAATACTTGCTTATTGAAATAAATGGTATTAGTCGGCGGACTCTCTCGATCACTCGGCCGAAGCCTGTCTGCCAGTGGACGACAAAGCACAACAACGACCTAACAAGCAGCAAGAGTGATAATGAAAAGAGAAGAGAGAGCTGACAGATGCCGGGAGTAACTGGTTATTATTCGACCCGATCTACAGCACACCACGAGATCAGAAGCGAGAAGAAAACTGAACAGCGGAGTCAGCGGCATTGAAAAACAAGGGAAAGTCCAGGTTTTCCGCTCCACGGGATGGAAACAGCGGGTACCAGCACCAACTAGTACTGGGTACCTGAGTTCGAGGTGATGGTTCTAAGCGACGGGGGATACCATTTACTTGACGGAGTGTAATCAGAGCCGAGAACAAGTTTAGGTAAACTTGCATCTGTTGACATGTACCTGAGCTGCTGACTGTGTCACTGCATGCGATGTACGATGTACGAGAAACGCACACTGAACAGTCTCCATAGAGCACAGCACAGCACCGTAGAGCAAGCAAGCACCCGCGGAATGGACCGGACACAAGGATAATAGGGAATTTCAAGGGGTCAGCCGGCGGGGACTTGCATTGTATTGCCTTCTCTTCTCGTCTCGTCTCGTCGTTCGCCTTTTCGTTTCCAGGCCTCGCTTCCTTAACAGGCGTTGATAACAAGGAACTTGATAAGGCCGGAGAGTTCAAAAGCGAGGCGTGTATTCTCTATGACGACGCCGTGTGCCCCTCAAAGGCTGACCATGCCTGTTCAACTGAGCTCCTGACCTCGACACAAAACTATCAGAACATATCTTTGGCTCCCTCTCCTTAATCGAAGTCCCTGTAAAAAGGATCCAATGGTTCTGTTTTCAAGACGGACCCCTGGGCTCCGAGGTCTCCGGCCTGCGAATGGGAAGATACGGGAGACTTTAAGAGAAAACGCCACTTTTTCCCTTCTAGCTCGGCTCGCACCAAATTTCTGTCGCTTGCCTTCTGTAGCGAATGGCAGACTTTCAAAAGCCTGAAGGGTGCCCCCAGGGAACAAGAAAACTTCTGAAGGTGGACCCACATGTCAGAAATATAGAATCCAAGGTCTGCTAAATCTATACCTAAACCGACCCAAGCCTTTTTGTCACCTACGATAGAGGCCTTTAGTTTTCTTGCCTCCTCTTGGGTGCCGCGGCTCACCACCATCAGATCGCGCTGGTCTTACACAGCATTGGTCATGATGAAACCCAAAGGAAGTTGGATGTCATCATCCAGGGGCAGGCTGTGCCCAAGCTCTCAAAATCTCCGCCGCACCCGGCGACGGTGATGGCATTATTCTTTAAGCTCCCTCTTTTGGGAAGAGTCTCGTGGCATATCAAGTCTTTGAACGTTCTTTAACTTTCGGACCGGTCGCCTCGATACTCCGTAGTCAATTTGTTTCCGTATTTCATCCTTGATAACTGTAGTCTGTTTGTGAATCCTATGGAGACCTGGGCTAGGATTTCTCCCCCAGAACAAGCTACTGCAGCCGAGTGCACACACTTGCAGCCAACGATGCTGTGCTTAGCTGTGTATGTACGGATGACATGAGTCTCAATGGGTTGCATTACTTTTTTAGCGCTTGTTGTTGCACACCGACATCAATGGCCAGATAAAAGATGCTGCAAAGCCCTGCATACCATCCATCTAGCAAAGATGAACAAAGATCCTCCAATACCAAAAGACCTTCACCGCCAGCTGTTTTTCAGCCCAAAACTGCAACTAATGCACACGGTCCGTGAGGATCATTCCGTGATATTCGGATTGACTTGTCGCATTCTCGAGTCGAAGAGGCTCGAGATATCAAGTATCGTACTATCGCTTCCCATCTTATCATGGCCTGCTGCCTTCCTGCTGACTCCCCATTGAGCTTCATACATACATACCATGCCAAGTCAACATTCGTGAAACAGAAGCTGAGTAGACTATCGAGGCCTGATCATCTCGGATTCAAGGCGGTTCGGGATGATCGACTATGCCGAGTTCTCCCTACTACGTTAGCTACAGTCCGCAGCTAAGCTTAGACCGTACCGAGGCAACCGACAATGCAATGCACTAATCTCGCCAAACTGCCATACAACGTGATTTTGATTCAGCTTTGCCTTGTGCTTTGACAATCACGTTATATCGCGTATCCGTCAATTACTTTTGAGTCACCGTTGACTCTTCTTCTGACTTCTGAAGAGACTACAATGTGCTCTCCTTTTATTTGAAGTGATGGCACCTCGTTTAGCTTGACATGACAGTGGTCATTTACGAATAGATGTGACAGCTCACAGCTCAAGATATACTAATTTCGCAAGTCTCCTGAGCAATCACAATACCATTCAAGTTATCAGAGCCCATCAATACTGGTCATGATGGAAAAAACCCTTGGATCCTCAGCTTGAGACAAGCCACACATCATAACCTCAGCCTCCCCCACCACAGCCACTTCGGGGCAAGAGACGGGACTCGATATGGCGGGGAGCCGAGAACGGGAGGGGACGGCTTTCAGCGGTTGGGCCATTAGAGAAAGATTCCGAGCTGTGCTGGAAACACGGAATCCCAAGTCCGTAGCGTTGGGATAAGAATACAGTCTTCTCAACAATTGAACAGCATCTCTCTTGCTTCATCTTGGCTCCCATAAACCACTCAATCTCTCCCTTGACTGTGTCTGTTGCTTCTTATACGCCATCGTCTCATTGGCATCTCAACTCGTCGGAATCGTCACTATTCCCCCACAATCGTCTTTCCGAGGACTTGATTGACCTTTCAGTCTCCCTTGGTTTTTTTTTTTCCAATGCCCGTCATGTCGATTGACAAACTCACACCTTCTGCTGCGGCAGCTCCTTCTGATGATAATGTTCTCTGGAGGCATGAGGATCCAAAGTCCACTCACATGTGGAAGTTTCTCGAGCACGTGAACAAGAAGCATGGTTTAAGTCTCGATGGTTACCCAGCACTATACAAGTGGTCTATCGATGAAGTTGCTCAGTTCTGGGAGGAAGTTTGGCATTTTGCTGGTGTCACGGCTTCAAAGCCTTTTGAAGAGGTATGAAATCAAGTTGTGAGAGGGGTGTCTCAAGTGAGAGGCTCACCAGACTCAAGATGAGATCAGCAACTCCAGAACTCAACTAAACACCTCTACAGGTTCTTCCTAAAAATGCTCCTATGTATCCCCGACCAGACTTCTTCTCGGGCTCACGCCTGAACTTCGCCGAGAACCTCCTCTTTCCCGCAACCTCTCCACTTCCCGAGCCCACTGCTCCAGCCGTTATCACTGTTACCGAGTTGCCAAACTCCACAGTGACTACTTCATGGGCTGAGTTGCGTGAGGCAGTCCGTCGGTGTTCTAATGCCCTGCGTGAAGCTGGCCTTAAGCCCAATGATGTTGTTGCGGGCTTCGTCTCAAACCATGTTGAAGCGCTGGTTGCTATGCTTGCTGCCGCCTCAGTCGGCGCCATTTGGACTGGTATAAGTCCTGATAACGGTGTCTCAGCTGTGCTGGACCGTCTGAACCAGATTGCGCCCAAGGTGCTATTTGCCGATAATGGTACAGTCTACAACGGCAAGGAGTGGTCTAGCGTAGCAAAGACGACTGAGATTGTGGCCGCGTTGAAGGACAAGGGGCTTGAGAGAGTAGCTGTGATTAACAACATCAGCTCTGGTGGACTCGGCCTTGAGGAGCTTGAGAAGCATGGCGTGTTGGCTGTTGATTACGCCAAGATGCTCGAGTCTGCTTCTGAAGACCCCCTGAAGTTCGAGCAGCTTCCTCCAGCTCATCCCCTCTACGTTCTCTATTCTAGTGGTACAACTGGCCTCCCCAAGGCAATTGTTCATACAGCTTTAGGCACGCTTCTGCAGCACAAGAAGGAGCATCTTCTTCACTGCTCACTCGACTCCTCATCTCGAATGCTCTACTATACGACTACCTCCTGGATGATGTGGCACTGGAGCATCGGAGCTCTTGCCGTTGGCTCTACCATCGTTGTCTACTCTGGCTCTCCTTTCCGCCCCCATGGTCATCTGTCACTCCCACGTCTCCTCTCTGACCTCAAGGTCACTCACTTCGGTACCTCAGCCGCCTACCTGACTGCACTAGAGGCCAATAACGTTTACCCTGTCCGTGACGAGTCGATTGATCTTTCAAACCTGCAGGCTATCTACTCCACTGCTTCACCTCTCCCTCCATCGACCTTCAAGTTTGTCTATGAAGCCTTCCCCAAGCATATTAACCTCGGCTCAATTACCGGCGGAACAGATATTATCTCACTATTTGGAACGCCTTGCCCGCTACTCCCTGTTCGCGTCGGCGAGATCCAATGCGCTGGTCTTGGTATGGCTATCCGTGCTGTTGACTCTGTCACAGGCGAGCCCATCAAGGCTGACGAGCCAGGCGATCTGGTCTGCATCAAGCCTTTCCTTTGCCAACCCCTGACCTTTTTCGGTCCTAGCGGCGAGGCCAAATATCAGTCGGCTTACTTTGAGAGATTCGAAAACATCTGCGGCGTTGAGGGCGCAGTATGGCACCACGGAGATTTCGTCAAGATTCCCGACCCTGCAACCGGCAGTCTTGTCATGCTTGGACGATCAGATGGTGTACTAAAGCCGTCAGGGGTGAGATTCGGCTCAGCCGAGATCTACAACATTCTCACACGCTTCTTCGCCTCTGAAGTCGAGGATGCAGTTTGTGTTGGACGTAGACGGGAGACAGACTCAGACGAGACTGTATGTCTCTTTGTGGTGATGGTACCTGGACATGAATTCAGCGATGACCTGCGCCTAAGGATCAAGTCCAAGATCAAGTCTGAGCTGAGCCCTCGACATGTGCCTGGCGTCGTGGAGGAGTGCGGTGGCGGCGTCCCCAAGACTGGCAATGGAAAGAAGTAAGTCTAACCCTTAGGAATATCCGTATGATGTATGATGTTAACATTCAACGCAGGATTGAGGTCGCAGTCAAACAGATCCTTTCTGGTATGAATGTCAAGACCAATGCCAGTGTTGCAAACCCTGAAGCACTAGAATGGTTCAAGAAGTGGGCAGAGACTCACTAGAGAAGTCAAAATAGTTTAGGGAGTTACATCTTCGGCCGGAACTAGATAAAACATTGTCTATAGGATATGGGAAGGCTACATGGGTTAGATACGATGGCGTCGATAACGAAGTGACTGGCTGATTTCTGGTTTCACAAGTACACCTCTTTACTGCTCAATCTCTTGCACAAATGCCGCCCGTGCTAAGATTCCTTCTGTTATGGGGACGCAATATCACTATGTCGCCTGGGCTCTAATTAATAAGATGAAACCTCCTGTAGGTTGATATGAGTGAATGGAAAGATCGGAGCTCAGCAACATGGGAACATTGCTGGACAGTCTAATGAACATTGAAGTATCTAAGCACAGCGACAGAATGAAGTTGACAAGAAATCATGTCTCATTACTAATGCTATTCCCAGATCTATGGTATATCCCCCATGCATTGCGCGCATATCCCTTAAAACTCCACCCATGACGCATAAAGACACTACATAGTTCTTCTGACCTCAAGCTCAAAAGTGCACGCTTCGCTTCTTCTGAACCTTCTTCCGCTTCTCTTCGTCCTTTCGACTGCTGAAGAAGCCACTGACACTTGCTGCTGCGGGTCCAGCGTAGGGACCCTGCAGTAGACCACCCAAACCATGACGTTTCTTTCCATTCTCACTGGGGCCTGGCTGAGGTTGTGAAGGAGGAGGAGCAAAGCTTGGCTGAGGCGCGCCGTACGGTGTCGGTCCAACACTGTTAGGTCTTTGGGGCAGGTTGTTTGGGGGGTTCAACGCGCCTGACGCAAACTGCGGTCTTGGAGGTAAGGGCGGTGATGGGTGACCCGGGCTCGTGGGACTCTGGAAGTCTTGCCCAGCCATGCCGTATTCTCGACGGAGCCTTTCTGTTTCTTGTTCGACCTCAGCATCTCTCTTCCGACGCTCTTGCTCCTCAGTCTCAAGCATCTTCTGGATTCTCTTGCGTTCTTCCTCCTCGTGCGCTTCACGCTCACGTCTTTTGCGCTCCTCCTCTGCGACCATTGCTTGTAAGCGTCGTGTTTCAGCCTCAACCTCAGCCTCTCGCTGGGCTTGGTTGCTTGATTGTTGTGGGGATGCTTGTGCACGAGGAGGTGACACTGGACGGTTGTTGTTGAGAGCACCCGCCATTGTTGGGCCTGCCGAGGAGCTTGCTGCTGGGCGAGAGTTCTGGCGACGCCGGCCATTAGATGAGGTTTGCAGGTGGAAAGGATCCTGGCTAGGGTTCAGATATAGATCCTTGATGGTCTCAGCGCTCATAAGGAGAGCAATCTCAAGACCCCTTCTATCCTCGATCTCAACGCGGGCCATGTTGGGTTCATAGATGGTCAAAGTCGAGTCATGCTTGGCGCGAAAAAATGCCACCGTGATATCGGGTTCCTTGCTCTTTTTTCCACCCACATTTCGTCCTGTCATATAGCATGTCATGTCCTTGCTCAGACGACCATCACGTTTCCAGCGAAACACAACCTTGGGAACCAACTCGGCCAGAGATGGACGATCCTCCTGGTCAATCTGGCTAGCACTGGGTAGCTTAAAGGATCTCTCGGGAAGCTCAAATTCCCAAGCACCCGTCTTTCCCCAACTTCCCGGATGTTGCTTGACGGGTATAGCCTGATCGGGGTTGTACAGCGAAACCGCAAAAGTATCTGGGATGATAGGTGTCTTGGGCGGCGGGTTTCCGTTTTGCGCGCGGATTTCAGCGGCAGATAGAGTGGGAGCTACCCAGTCAGGCTTGACGTCGACTTCTGCGTATATCACAGATGTGTTCTGAGAGTCGAATATGCCGAGCGCATATTGGCCATTGGCTTCGGAAGGCGACGGTCGCTTGATGAGGTACTCGGGCGCAGGATCTGATCCATTGTGTGTGAAGTAGAGAATGTTGTTGAGTGGATTCTCTGAAGAGGTCTTGAATCGATATGTCGGGAGGTTTTCGTCCAGCATCTTGCCAACTGTATTGGTTGTCTAGAGCTCAATGCGATTGTTGACTTGGAGTCGCAGAGCTAACACGTGGGATGACGTTGTAACCCGTCGGGTGTAACACAAGAAGTATAAGTGGGTGTAAGTCGTAAGAAGTGAGTCGCTTGTGATTCAGGAATGGTCCAAGAAGGAGTTTGAGGAAGAGAGATAGTTATACGAAGTTGCAAGGAAAAGTCCGACAGACAAGACAATTGCGCGGCAGGCTGAGACTTGGAGGCGGGGCTGCCTTGAAGCACCTACAGCTTGTGACTGATCGGGAAGGGTCACAAGGACTTTAAAGACTTGGCTGATGAATGGGTATAAAGACAATCAGATAGCAAATAATAGTCTTAGATCTAAGGGAATGAATTATTTGCGAATAGCTCAGAGCCAAAGAACATTCCTGTGCTTAACTTATTTATTTACTTATGTTACTTGCTGATCGAAACTACGAGTGCTCGGTCTCGCATTAGTGACGTACCAAACCCGCCCAACGCCACAACCGATACTCAGAGAGGCTGTGCAGATAAGGTACCTTAGTGTCGCTCAAGTGTTACTATTCTAGTCCTCCTCCCTGTCAAGTTTATATATCGGATTGTGACTGTCTGAGGACTGGCCTCAGAGATCGGCTTCCAATGGCGATTCTACCAATGGGTGATGCTAAGAGTATTCAGCATGTTCATCCATCTGTAAACGCGCGTCCAATGAGAAGCAGATCGTTTGAGCCTCGTTCTTTGCGTCAGCTTTGGACCTGATATTTCATTCCATTGCGTATGCAAGTATCACATTATTGAATATACAGGGTGTGATTTGTTATTGTAGAGAACTGATACTCTCTACTCTCTACTCTCCACTCTTTGTCTAACAGGCTGCGAAAGCGCCGTAAGATGCCTAAAATTCCAGATGCTGTCCACGCCGGCTGTGGTGTAGCCTTTAAACAGTCCCAAATGCATACATCATCCCTGAACGCCTTGTATCCAATGCAAATTTAATGCCATGTCCTTTTTGGTGCGCCTTCTTCTGAAATTCATGTCATAGTCCACCTTTGATATGTTCGGCCTCTTCCTCTCCCCTCAATTGCAAAGGTCCCCTGGTTATGCGTAGCTATCGTCGCGCTTCCCCAGGCTCCCTCATGCTAGACCAACAACACGAAGTCTAGACTTGACCTGATAGGAGTATGCAGTACTTAAGTGCAAGGCCCTAACTTCGGGCCCGCGGCCACACAACACTTTCATCGGACCTATGGGCTGCATTGTGAATGAACCCGTGTGTGCTGAGCGGTGTGTTCAGAGCTGGTAGTTCGCAACTCTATGCATAGTCTTCTTGCGCTTATTCATGTATTCGTATCGTGTCATATCGATCTTGTAGGTTGTCTTCAATCAATGTCGTTTTGCCAAAGCTGTCGCAAGTGAAACGGTCACCGCCTTACTTTCGGTTAAAGCGTCAACTTGCCGACACCAAACCCTCCCCATATCCATGATCCGGCTATGATAAGCGCTATGCAGGAGGAGGTACACGACTTTCTGCATTTTCTTCTTCGTCTGCTGCGGGGGGTCCTCGGCGCCTTCGTTGTCTTCGACGCTGACTTTGGAGTCGTGGTCGACAGCATGGGTACCAACAGCAAACGAAGCATGCGACAACCAGGCCAATCGCGAGACCGATCAGAAAGCCACGCATGATTTTCTCCCCATTGGAGCCTCCCTTGGCGATGCTCATGAACTTATCGCGAAACAGGTCATCTGCAAATGAATCTGAGGGATACACACTTCCCGTGGTGCCTGAAGTCGAAGACTGATCGCTCTCTGGCGATGAGGAATGGTCGCCGCGGGGCATAAGAGCCCATAGTGGTGAGACGGGCATGATGCCGAGATCGGGATCTCACAAGGCCAATATGGAAGTAAGCAAGTGAATTGGACGAGAATTAAGCTTAAAATTCTCTTGATATGCTTGGCCGATCACAGAAATGAGAGTAAGTTGTAACACCTGAGAAATGGAGAAAGTGGCAGTTGTCGCTCATATGTCCGGGTGATCCGAGAGTTGAACCGGAGCGGCAGCTACGGAGGAACGGTGTTGGGGGATCGACGATAGACAACCGGAACAGTATTTTGTCGCAGTATTGTTGAGAAATAAGATAAAGTAGAAGCCAAACACCAGATAACAGATCGAATAAAAATGCCGAGAAGATGATCGCAGCAGTTCGTGAATCGAGTCGTCGGAGATGAATGTTGTCAAACCGCCAATATAACTCAATGTGATGCAAGGTGGAGATGAAGATGAAAGCAACGACAGTGATCAGCGGCGTTTCAAAGTGTATTCGTTATCATGAGCAAAAGATCACATTCCGCGGGACGAAAGAGTTCGAAGCGAAGAAATCGGTGTTTGATTTGTCTCCGGCAGAATCAACTTGTAACAAGGCCAAGATTTAGAAAATCTGGAGGTTGAAGAAAAGTCGTGGAGACTTGGGTACGTGTGCCTGGGCCTGGGGGTTGGGATTGAGGAAACAGCAGCTTCACCCTCCGCTAAAACGCCTAAACAAATCGGCATGGCCCCTCTTTCTCCAAAGAATCCAGGCAATCCACGCAGGGAAAAGACAATATCCCTGACAATTTGAGTGGAAAGCGCAAGGAGTAGGGGGCTTCCCGTCCGGGGTGCACCTTCCGTTTGGGCTTTGGGGTGAGTTTGTGGTTTGCTCACTTCCACTTGCACTTGCAATGGGCTTCTCCCCGAGGGTGCTGTTCTCCCTTGGCCCTGATTCTGGCTCCCTTTCAATTCAGGTCTCTCTTCAATGTGCTCTGTCTTACATGCCTTGAATGGGACTATTCTGTTCCTTCTTTTCTCAGCTGCCCAGTCCATCCTCTTCACTTGTTATCAAGACGAGCGCCAAGACTTTGTGGGTTCAAACAGCCCATTCTTTTCAATGCTCAAAATCCACAAGAACGTCAGTGCCAAGAGATGATTAACAGACTGCGTTTTCAGCCCCAATACATATGTGGCCGTGAATGTATTCAAAAGACAAACAATCATATGATGTTCCTAAACAAGCTCAAAGACGTTTCTTCGCAACTGGTGTGATCATGAATTACACAAGCCCTTCTCATTGGAGACATCGGTTTATTTATCCTTGTCTTGCCAAAAGTTAACCTTCTGA
Source organism: Fusarium nygamai (assembly GCA_001262555.1). Lineage (NCBI taxonomy): Eukaryota > Fungi > Ascomycota > Sordariomycetes > Hypocreales > Nectriaceae > Fusarium > Fusarium nygamai. The sequence continues at coordinate 2,210,766 of LBNR01000006.1, forward strand.
CCCCAGTCACTTTCACTGCGGACCCCAACACGTCATGCCAATAGCGGACTCCCAGTCGCTGCTGGTTGGCCGGCCCGGCCTTCAACGCTCCCCCGCATGCCCGAAACCGCGGGGTGGCTGATAAAGTCGGGGGAGATATCCCGCAGCCTACCTACCTAGGCAAGGAAAATGACTCGGCCGCACAAATAATATCCGACCTTGTCAGCTTGTCTATCTTTGACATTGGGGAATCTTGGGGTCTTGAGGCATCAGTCGCAGATTTATGGACATCATCTCTTTCCAATTGGGCACATCAAAACGATCCTTGCAAGAGACCAGTCTCGACACGTCGGCTAAATATGCTTGGCTCTCTGATCGTCGAGAAGCTTATCTTATGCTTATTTCTAGACACTCGAATTCGGATGTACGATCCGTCCTCGCCGCAAGACTCTGGCATGGTCTGAGGGAAATGGAAACGCAGGAGAGTTGATATATTTGAGCTAGCCTTCATCCTAAACGACCAGAGACTTAACTGTTTTTGGCACCTCAGCTAGAGGTCATATAGTTTTCTTGCTCCTTAAGGATAAGCTGGGTCTCCCCATTATGAGGAACGTAATTAACATTGCAATAGTGGGTCCTGTCACAAAGAGTTCTCTTACTGCTTCATGGAATACCTTTCCACTTTACATCCATTCGATAGCTGAACTTAAGAAGAACCGAGACTTCCCAGGCACGTACTGAGACCATGGTAACGAACTAGATATTTGCTGCATCCATTCACATATTGAACCAGTGTGAAAGGGCAGCCCAATTACGCAAACTGGAGCGTGGGTGACCATCAATCCAAACAACATTGAAACTATTATTTGTTTTCTCATGGATGAGAAGCTATGAATCCTTGCTATGGGTATACGTTGCTGAAACCGATATATACAAAGCGACCACTTATCGAGGTCCAACTTTAGAAACCGGTGTAGCACGCAGGTGCTTCAATTTCTGTCCTTTGATGCACAGCTCTAACATTAAAGGTTTTATGAATGAGAGCATCGCAGTGCTTCTGTCCTGTTGATGGAATCCTCTGACAATCTTTTGATACCGCTACCTCCTTGTTGTGCAAAGGAACGGGGCCGTAGGGAGTACATATAACGGGTTGAAGCCAAGTCGAAGGATGTCTGGAAACAGCACCAGAATATATAACGACGATCTTTCTTCAATGCTGAAGATGAATGAATAAGGGCTAGGTGTTTGGAAGGCCATAAGAAAAAAGCCTGCGTGCCAAGTGGTGTTTAGGCTGTGGACAAGGCGTTGTCGTGCAACTGAGCTTTCAGTGTGTACATCGTTGCTTCTTTACCTCCTGTCAAGCCATTTCTCTGATGCAGCATTCGCTCGGCTATTTCTTTGTGGCTCGTATCCTCGTCTGGAGTGTAGCACTCAACCGGAGTCTCGTGTGTTCTCATAGGTTTCACGTCACGAAGAGCGATTGACATGACATTTCGCCGCTTGTGCGCTGTAGCTGGGCGTACATAGGCGAGATCACCGGAAAACATTTTAGACTTGATGGAGGTTTCTAGGATATCGCAAATGAGATGCAGATACGAGAGATGTGGTTCATTATTGTAGGAGAGGGGAAATGGCGCCTAGCCGAGGAGCTGACCTATTGTCAACTGCTTCGGGATATGCGTCTATAGACTCAACACTTAGGCCACCAAACATCAATATCGCCGCCATGATTCTTTGTTGATAAGAGTGTTGAATAAACAAGGTACTACTGGACTATATCTCATTGATTCTCCCAGTAGGTCCAGCTGCGTATCACAAATTGTGCACCGTATTCATATATGTATACACCGTATTCACTTTTCGCATGAAGAGCAATTTGCAGTGTCGAAGTCGAGCAGCATATAATATGCGTCAAGTTACAATTGATCAATGCTAGCTCATGCTATGAAACATTTTATCAGATCTTATTTGTCGAGCCTACAAACTGCCGCTTGTTGTAGCCTCTCAGGTTGCTTGTTGTATCGTTCCATCCGCTCAGATCGCTCTTCACGTTGAGTCAATGTTGACCAGAACCTGTCCCGGCATGTACGGCTCTGATTTGTTTTGGTTGAAGGGAGAAATGCTCGGTCTTACCAGTAAAGTGAAGGCATTCTCTAGGTAGGACTCTGCGGCTACAACATCCCTTTCAGTAGATCCCCTGTCGATCAGGCCTATTAAGGAATTGTTATTGATAGACAGGACAAGGGCAATGTTTCCTCAGCGTACGATGACAGCCAATGTTTGAGTTACATTCGCGTTCCTCCAGATCCTTTATGCTACGGACAATTTAAATCCGCCGTATGTCCACAGACCAAGTAACAAAAAGCGATGCACCGAAATCTGAAGCACCGGAGCTTCCATGCTTGGACACATCCGTCCAAGCGCGCATCCTTTTTAGGTGCACGTCACAACAGATTTGGAACATTGCAATCAATCGGAGAAACAGTCTAGCCTAATAAAACCAAACACTTGAACCATCAATGCCCGTTGTATTGTAGAACCTAGAATGTAGATCCTGACAACGGCGAGTAACCAGGATCTCGTCCCACAATGAGCGGGCAGGGGAGGGCAGGGCAGGGCAGGATGCTTGACTTTATAAATAGATAAACTCCTGCCTCTGTTTGCTCCTGCTTGGGCTACGGGAGCGTCATCCTACAAGATCGTTAAAATGCGCTTATCGTCTATCTCGACGGCTCTTCTAGGCCTCATCGGATCGGTCAGTGCTTTCGGTGGTATTGCTCCTGATAGTAGACAATTCAGAACCTTGGAGCGTCATGGTCTCACTGTCTTCAAGCATGCCGCTACCAATTCGAAGCTTGAGTATGTGACCAATTCAGGAATCTGCGAGACGACGCCTGGTGTTGGCCAATACTCCGGATACTTGTCTGTTGGTAAGTTGATCCTACTTGATGCCCTAAGGTCCTTTCTCATAAAATTGATGCAGGGAAGAACCATAGCATGTGGTTCTGGTTCTTCGAGGCTCGTCACAATGCTGAGAAGGCCCCCCTCGCTATCTGGCTCAACGGCGGTCCTGGATGTTCCTCAATGATAGGCCTCTTCACGGAACATGGGCCTTGCCACTTTGTCAATAACGACACTGAACCGTCTCTCAACCCTCATTCCTGGAACGAGTACGCGAACATGCTCTACATCGATCAGCCAATCGGTACTGGCTTCAGTGTTGGAACCGAAGATGTCAACTCTACAGCACAAGCTGCCCCTTATATCTGGAAATTCATGCAAGTCTTCCTGGACCGATTTCCCAAGTACAAATCCAGAGAGTTTGGTCTCTTTACACAATCCTACGGTGGACACTACGGCCCTGAATTCGCCGACTACTTCCTCAAGAAGAATGACCAAATCGAGAAGGGTGATGCCGAAGGCCACAAGATAGATATGGTAGCGCTGGGCATCAACAACGGCTGGATCGATCCAAAGCGGCAGTTCAAATCCTACGCAACATATGCCAACCGCAACCCCTACAAACAGATTCTTAACAATAAACTTCTCACTCGTTTCATCGACGCCTACGATAAGTACTGTCTGCCCGTCATCAACAACTGCACCCAACTTGAGGGTCAAGATGATGAATGCGCAGAGGCTGATGATGCTTGCAACACCCAAATGTACACCAACCTCGAGATTGCAGGCAGAACCGACTTCAACGTCTATGATGTGCGTATCGGCAGGGATGATGTTGACCCGCCGGAGACGTTCCTTGAGTATCTCACACGGGCCGAGGTTATGGATGCGATTGGAGCCAACACCCGTTTCGCCGAGTGCAGTGACACAGTTTATGCAAACATGGCGACGACGGGAGATGGTCAGTGCCCCTACGACGGCGAGGTTAAGGATTAATGCTGACATGGTACAGGTGCACGTTCATATGTCGGGCCTTTGGCAGACGTTGTGAAGCGTGGCATCAACACGCTTCTGTGGGCTGGGGATACTGGTAAGTGGGAATTTGGTGACACAAGTAGAACAGAAACTGATTTACATCTCACAGATTGGATCTGCAACTGGGAGGGTGTCCTATGGGCATCTTATGCGCTCGAGTGGCCTGGCCAGAAGAAATTTGTAGCAGCGCCCTTCAGCAATTACACGGTCAACGGCACAGCCCATGGCCGATACAAGACAGTAGAGAATCTGTCCTTCCTCAAGGTTTGGGAGGCCGGACATTCAGTGCCATATTATCGTGAGTACCCCTGACATCGCCCGAGAGTACCGGCTGACAAAAGAATAGAACCTGAGACTGCACTGCAAGTGTTCAAGCAGGTTATGCAGAAGAAGCCAATCAAGGCAACCTAATGAGATCAGAGCTCCGCAGAATTCATGTTTTCTCCAAGGCGTTTAGGTAGACGGAACCCTAGAACCAACCAGGTCATGGTATTCGTAATGCATAATATCATTTCAATGTTTCATGCTTGTACCACCAGACCCCAACCATTGAGCATTTTGCATTCTAGACATCCTGCCTTGTTCTCGTATATTCATGTTTACATGCCAGTAAGATACAAAAGTAAATCGTACGCCAAGGTCGTACAGACAAATAGCGAATATGTAAAATACGTTCCAAACTCCCCGTGCCATGCGGTCCTTTGCTTTACTTTTCGTTTTCGTTACTGTGGCTTAACCTTTTCAAGACGTAGATCATTGATGACCATATACCGGCTGAGGGTGATCCAGCCATAGCGGAACCAGACCATCTGGCTTCTGTGCGCTTGTGTCATGGCGCTCCAAGCAGTGCCATAGGCACCACGACCAACGAGCTGGTTCATGAATACCAGGCTTTCGGGTCGCTCCTTATCCTGATCCTTGACACCAATGGATGAGAGTAGCGTGGGAACAAAGTCCATGAAGGCGGAGTACTTGCGCACAATGCCTACGGTGGAAAGGGTATATAGATCGACGGGGCTCGGCCACTCGGACGCGGTGGTAAGGGCCTGGATGAAGGATCTGGCACCCAGGTAGAGAGAGATATGGTTGGGATGAGAAGACACGCCATTGCTGTCAAATGTAACGAGGATGTCAATGTTGGCGGTGGGTTTCACATTGTTCTTACGCTCCTGACCAAATTTGGGCGCAAACGTGCTTCCCAGCAGACGAGCGATCAGGTTCTTGTCCCACATTCTTGTCATGGAGTCGGGGAAGTCGGTGCTATAAGTGAGGTATCAGTTAGTCTTTTTGAGCCGCAAGTGCCAGTGACAGTGGCCAAGGTATTCAACATACGGGTTGTCGACCACAAAAACGTCGTCCTCGCTCTGCAGTCCCAGCGCCAGGCCGCTCTTGACCAGCTCCTTCTTGCGAACTTCTCCTAATCCGTCGGCATCTCCTATAACACGCCAGAGTCACCATCAGCCAAAACTGCTTTCAACCAATTTGTGTAGTCGCATCACGATGCGACTGCAAAGCACGGGTCGCTGCAGTCGGCTCATACCAGTGCTTAGGCATAGAATCTTGACGTGGTTTCCGTTCTCGGGTCGTGTGAGGGCGAGGACGGTCGGGGAGAAGAACATGGCTTCGTCGTCGGGATGCGCAATCAAGAGACAAATTCGCTTGTTCTTGATGGTCGATTGGGCAGTGCTGGCTGTGAACATGTAGATGCCTGGCACCACAACGGCGAGGCCGGCGAAGATGTGAAGAACGTTCATATCGGCGGTCGCTTCGAATACGGTGCTACGGTTACTTTTGCGACAGGATTGCTAGAGAACTGCGACTTCGGCTATTGGGTATCGGATGGATGTGGATGATGATCGCTACAGCAGCGCAAGGTCTATATGAGCTGTGAGCAGGTACTAGAAGCTACACCAAGGTCAATTGAGTTGTTGAGAGCAAAGACTTGGCTCCTATCGGAAGCTGGTCGTGACCCGGGTCATAAACGAATTGTGATGGCTGAGACAAAAGTGGCACGAGACGCGAGAAATAACAAGTGAAACTTGGTCATGGAGGGGCAGGAGCTCACGAGGCCGCAGATGCCAATCGCTAAGGCAACCCCCCATAGACCTGAGCCTAACGGTTCACCGCCTCACTAGACTGTCCCGATGCCTTAGTTAGCTGAAGCTCAAGCTCAGGGAGCCCCTCAATTTACAGAAGGTTGGGTAGTGGCGTTGAGCACGGCAGGGCCCGAAGCTTCCATTCCGGCGTCATGCGCTAAGCCCATTGGGGCAACCTGTTGACGTTGACGTTAACCTCAGGTGAACCTCAACTTTGAACTTTACTCAAAGTTGCCCAAGAGCTATCTTACGACACAACCACCATCAACTGCCGACCATGGCCCGTCAACGTAAAGAAAAGTCTGTCAAGGACATTAAACTTGAGCATCCCGATCGATCAGGTCCCACTAAGGAAACACTCGTCGATTTCGCAAAGGGCCGTGATCTCTTCGCAGAAGCCGATCGAAGACAACGCGAGCTCAACGGCGAAGGTCCCCTCTTGTCCCCTCGAACAGAGCGTATCTTTGAGACAATACTATGGACTGGTGTCATTGCCACCGTGCATTTCACATTTGATGTCCTAGTACAGCGACAATATGCGATGGAAGTTGATTGGTTTGCTATTGTCCAAAGAACTTTTACTGCCTGGCTTTGTAAGATATCTGCGATCTGTACCGATTTTCCTGTTAACATGATGTTTCTTTAGTGTTCATCGGCCTCTTTTACGTCTTGCATCCGCATTACTCCCATAAGTCATTCTTCCCGCTTGTTCCTCAAGAATACCAAGAGACTGTTCGTCAGGCCATATTCTTTGTCGCGAGCACCATAGGCGGCTGTTATCTCATCCACATCAGCAACAACTACGGATACATAGCAGTCATGAAACAAGCTCCTCCTGTGGGCTGCTTGTGGGTATGGGCCGTCGTCGAGATGGACATTCTTTGGGCGTTTCCGAGTTTATGCATTGCGGTTGCATATGCCTACAAGAATGGATACGGTTTCCGATAAACAAAGTCTATTTTTCTGTTGAATTGTTGGGCTTAATCGCATCTCCCAACTCAGATGTTGTGGCGGAACCGCCGACCTCAGCCGACTCTGTTGACTCGTTGCTCTTGACTGCGAGATCTGTCAAGGTCCCGGCCCTCGAGAGGCCGGATCGATCACGATGTGTCAACCGGCTCACTAGGTCTTCTAATCGATGGATCCTATCCCTCTGGCTCTCAACTAAAGACTCGAGCTTGCGCGAGCTCTCATCCATCTTCATCTCTCGCCATTTCGTCCTAGATTCCAGATCTCGTAATCGAGATGAGATCATGCTCATTTGCATGAATTGCACTCTCGCAGTCAGGCCTTCTCGCTGTCTCACTAGCTCCAACGCTTTCGTCCTCACTGGCAGCCATGCCATGGCCACTGTTGTTCGCCCGTTCCAATTCCTTGGCATGAGTGTCCATGACTGCCCTTGCTCACCAACACTCGCCTTAGCCTCCGTCTCAGCGACAATATCGAGAAGACGCTGCTCCAGATTCAATAGATCTTCCATAACAAAGTTGTACATCTGATATTCGGGTTGTTGTGTATGGAAACCTTCATGTTGAGCATTTATGGCTGCTACGAGATCCGCCAGCCAAGTAGATTCAGTTTTGTACCACGACAAAGATGTTTTGACACGGAAATACTCATCGTCGCTATTTCGAAGGAATGTCAGACGAGCATAGAATGCTGCAGCAATGGCGACGACAAAGGTCAGCATGCCCGCAACGTTGGCGCTTATGGAGAGGGGCGAGTCTTGCTGGCCATCACTGGAGTCCATTGAGTCTCACAGGTCAGACAGAGAGTTGAGGGCGAGTGCAAAAGTTCTGGTATATGTTACGGAGAAAGGAATTCCAGCAAGCACTTCTTAAACACCGTCAGTCAATTACATGGAGTGTTGAGTAAAGCCTAAAGATTCAGTCTAGTTGATAGCTGAAACCCCGGAGCAGCCATCATGTCATTCACGTGAGACGGCACGTGATGCCGAACGAGATTCCTTTCTTTTTGCAATTACGAACTTCGTAAAGTAACGTAATTGTGAACACGGAGGATATTGGAGAGGAATCAGGCTCAACAAAAGCGAACATGCGTAAACGGTGATTTCATGTATCTAGGTCAGAATATGACATGATTCCTATATAATGCGCTATGTGATGCACCATGCAATTAACACCTCCTTATCATCAGTAGAATCATGCTGGATATCATTATCTATGCGAAAAAGAAAATGCAAATAAACCCGCTCTAAATGGAATAATCCACTACCTCGGAGCTCTTCCCCTGCTGGGCCGTGTCGAATCAGCAAACGTGATACCTCGTCGGCTTGGTGGCACTCTCTCGGTGCCCTCGTCGTCATCACTGTCATCCCCTGCGTTGCCTACACCCAGAGCAGCCTCTCTCCTCCTCCTTTCCGCTGGTGTCTCGCCAGTCTCTTCCTCACGCTCATCGTCCCCCTGAGTCGATAGAACGGCGAGACGACGTTTGCGCTCGACAGCTGTCTCACCCTGCTCCTCGGATGGCTTGGAAGGGCTCGAAGGGCCTACATGCCGGGAGGGAGATGCAGCTGGGGCCTCCGTTGCCTTCGCTTTCCCGCTAGAGTGATGCTCAGCAGCCTTGGCAGCCTTGACTGCAGTCTCGGGTGGTAGGTCCTGTTTGGCAACCTTCTTGACAGCTTGCGAGGCAGATGATTGCTCTACAACCTCCCTTCTTGTTCGTGAATCCAGCTTCTGTACTTCGCGGATGAAGTCCTCCTTAGTCATGCGTTGACCAACACCGCCAATCGTGAATCGAATGGCCTTGTCATCGGCTGCTTGGTTCTCCGCAATAGACTTCTTCCTAGTCTGTTCATTTGAGCTGTTGCCTCCAAATACGCCTCCAAAATTTGTCCATCCAGGTTTGGCTGCTGTCTTCTCGGCGGGTGTGGTGCTGGGACCGGCTTCTGAGTTCTCACCCTTTGTTGTGGGCAGTTCATAAGTTTTAACGACTTCACCGTCCTCATCTTCGACAATAATCTATATTTTGTTAGCTCAATCCCTTGTTACAAATCTAGGAATGCACGTACCGTGTTTCCAAATTGGTAGGCTCTGGCAGGTTCGTGTCGTCGATCTTGGCCCTTTTCTTTGCGCTTCTCAATTTCAGTGTTGTAGACTTCACCCACCCTCTTCCTAAAACCAGAGATAGTCCATAGCTTGTCGTGGCCAGGCTTAACGGCTGTGATGGGCACATGGTCTTCGTCTTGTCTATGAGATTCGGGCGCAGGCTCGACATCAAGAACGTCTCCGTCCTTGTTCTCAAATATCAAATCATGCCCCTCCTCGAATACGTTCACAGGTTTGGGGGGTGTCTTCTGGCCGCTGCTACCGGAAGGGCTACCTTCTGCCTTCTCAATCTTGTCGGTATCCTTCTCCTTAGAGCTATCATCGGCCGCCAAAGTTGATTCAGTGTTGCCTTGCGAGGGTGACTCCTCTTGCTCGAACTGTTCAGTAGGGGATAAAGGCGTAGACGATTGTCGCTGGGGGAAGATGGCAGACTGAGCAATTGGTCCTCCGGGGCCATTGTCTTCCCAGTTCTTATGCTTGCGCTTTCGTGACACAACCGATGACGAGCGGCTGCCACCTTGGTCTCGCTGTCTGCGTAAAAGATGACTATAAGGCCCATTGGGAGGAACCAGAGCATCGGGAGGGAGCTGGGGTCCCTTCTCTTCGTCGATGGACGCCTCAGAGAAGGATCTAGCTTGAGATCTGGATTGAGAAGAGATTCGGGGTAGTCGGTTCATCCAAGATGGTCCATCTTCGGGGGCAGCTGTGTAAGACATGGTCAAACTCAAGGTGTTGATACGCTTTCCAAGGGTGAAGACGGCAATTGAGGAGCCATGGACAAGAATTGACGTGACAACCATGAAGCACACTATCGGCCACACGAGATATATGAGCTCATAATGTTCAGTATTCTCGGGTGGCATCTCCGCCAAAGGTACCGGCTCGTCATGCTCCAATTCAGCTCGTGCCAAGATCGCAACGAAGATCGCGCCTACGCCGATTGGGCCGAAATGGCCAGCGAACAATGCTTCACGCCATGTTTTGACATCTGGTATAAACGGTTTGAGGGCCAACATGATAGGGATCCGGCGGAAGAAAAGGACAAATATGGCGATGACCACAAGACGCCAAGCCATCATGCCAAATCGACCATCGTTGAATTGCGACCACGGGATGATGGTTCCAAAGTAGACGAAGTAAGTCAAGTTAAGCAAAAGATCGATAACGTTGGAAACATGAGACTCCTCAGTCTTCTCGCCGAACCAACCGTCGTTGGAGAAACCAACTCCTGCTGCGAAACCGACAAGCAAATCGTCCATGCCCAGGATACTACCAGAGCCGGCACACCAGAGCGCAACAACGAAGTAGAAGACCAGGAAACTCTCTCGATCGATGAGATCGCGCTTTTCGGCGAATTTGATACCGTGGCGAGCGATGTAACCAATGACAAACCCATAGATGGCGCCGAAGATGCACTCGTAGAGAAGAACATACACAACGAAATGGAAGCTCACATCCTGTGCATCTCGCTTGTACTGAATAAGGTACAAAGACAGATAAATGAAGGGGAATGCCATTCCGTCGTTGCACCCAGACTCGGCGGACAACAAATCTCGAAGATGCTTAGGGACTCGCTTTGCAAACTTGCCCTTTCCTACCACAGATGATGCCAGGACAGGATCAGTAGCAGTAACACATGCAGCCACAACAAGACTATCGAGCCAATCCAATGCAGGGATCATCCAGAAGATGAACAAACTGACAATGAGCCAGCCGAACGTCATTACTGGGACCAAAAGAAAGACAACAGACTTCCAATGGCGCTCCATGTAGAACTTGGGCAATTCGACACCGACGGCGAAACATTGGACAACAAGAACAATTCGGGAGAACTCGACGGTAACGATATCGGTTGAACCCCATTCCTGGGGATTGATCAAATTGGCTGCATGAGGACCGAAGATTACGCCACAAAGGGTAGCGACTGTGGCTTCACCAATGTACATGCGCTCCTTGATAAAGGACGAGCAGAGCATGAAAAGGGAAGTGAAGCCGCCGAGGATAATGTACACCAAGTGCGGCTTGGTGATGTCAAGGTGACTCCACGCCATGTTGAGTTATGGGAATAAGGATACAAGAGGTTCGGTCGTTCGATTGGCCTTGACGGCGCTCGATACTTGTAGTGTCGCGATCTCGGAAGCGATCAAAGCAACGTTATCGCAAGGGGGAGGAAATCGGGCGGCGACGCCGCGATCAATTGTTGTTGGCAACTCGTATGCGAGAGAAGCGCAACGTCCACGAGAAGGAGTAGGTAGGTAGTAAAAGAGCGACGAGAGGGGAAGGCCGTCAACAGGAACAGAAGGCCTAATGTCAATTGTTGTTGTAGGGAAGCAAGAAAAAGAATTTCTCAACGGCCGCCGGAGATCAACACGCAAGAGCGAACCGTTTGATCCCCGTCAATCGGCGCCGGGCTCAAAAATGGCACAGGCCTTGAACAGTGTCGTCACAGGGCAACAATGCCTGTAAAGCCGGGATGGCACGCCACTCGGCGCCACAAAGGTCTAGGCGTGATGAGACTTATCGATGTTAATCTGGAGAGCAGATAAGGTATTCTCAACAGAATACAGCCACGAAGAATGATGATAGAAGCTCAAAATCCCCAACGGCTTTCGCTGGAGGTTTTTTAACCTCATCGGCTGGAGATTTGTGTCTCCGAAGGGGGTGTCTTCTAGCGCAAAAATCGAGGTTCATTGACAAGCAAAGGAGATCGTCACCATCGACAGCCATCCATCCATCTCACGACGACGCAACACACACAGCCAGTGAGCGAACCACAAGGTCAAGGTCAAGGAACAGGGGGCCCCAGTCGGATCAAGTACCGCCAAGAGCCTCTCAGTGGGGGCTCGCGGGGCCATTTGATGCGTCGCTGCTTTTATCCAGAATCTTCACGACACCCAAGCCGGACAAGACGGCAGTATACCAAGGCTCGAGAGGTCTATCGTGTTGTTCTATTCAATTTTTCGAACCTGGTATTGTACAAGAAGCTCTAAGATATACTTATATAGGCTCAATCCAGTTTTGACCCTTCAAATCGAGACTCAAATACAGTCTCACGATAACGGCCCAGATCACAACTCAATAAGCCCTGTCTTACTCGTCAGCTCATCCTGTCCTCCATGCATCTCCCCCTTGTCCAACGCCATGACTTTATTTCAATAACAACGGTCTGGTTCCACTTCTCGCCTCAACATCTTTCTCTAATACGCTACTATATACTCACCCACACCTATACGCACTTGTCTTGTATCAAATTTCGATGAGAATCCCTTAGGAATCCATTAGACAGATAAAGCGTATCGACAGGGGTATTAGCAAATCAAATATCTGATATCAAAGGTACTTCTTAAAGCAGCTAACCTTCAGTTAAATTAGAAGTATTCTTAATACTACATATTACAAATCAGTACTTAAATTCTCACCAGATTTTGCCCTCACTAGAAGTCTCCCAGGCAAATTAATCAGCAGCCAATCAATACTGGAGCAGATTCCACTTAAATACGGTTCATCTGTCTAATGGATTCCTAAGGGATGGCGCATCCGAAGCCTAACGACGCCTAATCAATAGTCTCACAAAAGCAACCAAGCCGTATCATGATATGATACGGTGTCAATGAACGAGATATGCTGCTAGCCGTTGAATGCTTGAATAGCCTCCAGCTGCCTGCTCGGGACGATAAAAGCAGCGTTCGCACACCATACCCTGGCAGTTCCGGACAAGAGATAGGACCCTGTCCTTCGGTCTCCAACACGAATTGACATTCTCACTCCGAAGAAAAATGAACACAAAGAACAAGATTGCGGGCAATGGATATGACCACCTGAAGACCCTCCAGCCAATACCCGTATTTCTTGGCACTATAGCATTCCCTCAATGACGACTTTGCAGCGCTAACCTCGGTTTATCATCTCGAGTCATTTGTTCATCTTCTCGAGTGATAGACTGATCCGCAACATGATCATCGTACTGATGAACATTAACGTCGAGCTGCATCGTCACCCCACGAAAACGTGCCCATCCAAGGCGCTTCTCTCGCTGCAAAAGGCGACCGAAGGAGAAACGACCCGGCTCTTGTTTCCTCTCTTGATTTGTGCATCTGTTCCACTAAAATTTCGTGTGAACCCCAGTTCCCAGGCTCTGTTGCTTTTCGCACATGGTTTGAGGGTCTGTCAAATCAAGGTTATTTTTTTACCGCTCCTGCGGCCATAACCGCAGACAACCTTATTTCCCTGTCGAGCTGCGAGATCTATTTTATGCTTATTATTTGTCACGAACGCCCGAGCTGCCAATGGTTGATAAACGCGGCGTTGGAAACGGTCTAGCTGGGGCTCTCGAGGGTCTAGATCAGGAGCATTTGGCCCAGGCCCTTGAACTTCTAAAGGCAGAATCCCTCAGGTAACCTAGACTCAATCCAATGTCGCTGTAAATATGCAAGATCAAATTGAACCTATTGACAATTGCCTTGGTTTGTTGACGTCAGTGAGAACGATAGAAAACACGCTACCCTGTTTCCAGCAAAGCTTCAGGCTCTTTTCACCTCGAATCTGGGTTTCTTAACTCCACAGCAATAACCGCAAGGTTAATACACCGCTCATTCTAAAAAGAGATCTGCGAACCTTCTGTACGACTTGTGAGGGCATCGTGTCTCACGTACACAACGTCTTGCACGTTGTGAAGAGAGCACCAAAGTTGAAGAAACGTCAATTGACGTTGCATTTTATAAGTCTTGGATATCTCTTGGAGATCTGAAGGACCCTGAATTTTGGTGCAGCCAAGAAGCCCAGAGATGCACCCCAGGCTCGTCAGTCACTCGGCGCCAAGGGCCAAGCTCTCATGTGAAGTCGCCAAGAGGTAAAAACGCACCAGGTGGTGCAAATACACAAGAACATGATTTGACGATAGCTTCATTTTTATCACGATCAAGTATTGCATCTTTCGTGTTACAGGGTGTTGTGAACACCAAGAAATCGCTGAGCGCCACGCGAATGTGTTACTCAATCACAATGAGCAACCATGCGATAGGCTTGAAGGCAAACCACTCGGCATCATGTACCACATACACTCAAATCACATGCATCTAAGGACAGTATTAATAAATTCGATCTTGAAGGGTATTCTGTTATTTTCCGGCTTAGATATCTAAATGCATAACGACGTGAGCTTCTCTCACTTCCGTTGACTTCTATCTCAAGTTGTTACAGAAATATACCAACTCCCTCGGTCAAACAAGTACAGTGATCCTACACCCCTCGAAATTGAAATGAATTACCAGCTAACTCCCTCTAGTTGACGACCATGTACATAATAGCAGACATGGCCAAGGATGCACACATGAACCCAAAGCTGGGAGCATGAACAGAACCACCAGCCGTTGTGGGCGTGGGAGTCGGCTCCTCGCTGGCTGACGCCGCTGTTTGGCTAGCAGCACTCGGCTTTGTCACAGAGGTCATCATGCTAGGAGGAGCAGGCATGGGAAGAGAGCCAGTTGGCTGGTCTGTGTCGATTGCAAGAACAGTGCTCTTGGTGGCAAGGTCCTCATCCACTGAAGACAGGGGTGGTCCATCTAGACTACCGTTTGACTTGTCATCCGAAGTAGTGTGGCCAGTCTCAATTAAGATATTCTTCAAGACCTTGGTAGAAGAAGCAGAGGTCGTTGTTGTGGCTGGAGGCTGAGTCTTCTCAGGCTCGGGCTCATGTTTGGGTTGAGTCTGAGGCTGAGTCTGAGGTGCAGACTCGGGTTCCGATTGAGGCTCATCAACATCTCGACAGAGAACAGCGACAAGATTGCCCTTTTGGCCGCGGCTTAGAAGTGATTCTGAGCTAGCTGAGACATCACCACATGATGCTTGGATGAAGCCTTGGGCTTGTTGAACTGAGTCCTTACAAGCAGCACTGCATGCCTTGCCATCGGTGAAGTCTTTGGGGGTGCATTGGGAGAGTGGTGTATCGTAGGCTTGAACACAGGTCTCTGGGAATGACTTGTCACTGATAGACTCAAAGTCTGACAGCTTGAGAGATCCTGCTGAGGCGGAACCAGCCATGAGAAGGAAAGACAGCTGGAGCCATCGTCTTGTAGATTGTCCAGTCATTGTGAAAAAAGTTTGTTGTCTTATGTTCAATAGTAAGAGGTGTAGTTTTTCGGAAAAGAAATGCTTCGAAGAAAAAGGTATCGAGAGTACACGTTCAATTATATGATTGAATGATTGTGGCTTGGCTCAAACACGAAGCATTGATATCATTCGATCAATAAACTGGCAACTCGGTTGAAACGCGCTAGGGGGCTGACAACCAGGCTGACGGGACCAACACACTGAAGGATTTGGTCTCGAACGACGAATTGAAGCTGATCGTGGGCTGGGAAGATTTATGCGTTGTGTTTTAGTGAAACTACCCTTGGGAAGATCGTTTCAGCGGCAAGATTGAGTATAAGCCTCGAACAGATGGGATGTTTGGGGATGATCAAATAGATTAGTTGTTTGTGAGATGGATCGATGTTTAATGCTTCTGAAAATGGAAGGAATTTGATCGGCGTTTCGTGATGAAGTGTTTGTGAAAACGGGAAATGAAGGTGTCGTAGGTGATGGTTTTCTCGATGTTGAGATGCGCGACAAGTGAATTAATGAGGGTGTAATGCAGGCGATGATGATAATCGATGAAAAGACAAAGAGTGCGCTCAAACAAGTAAAAGTAATAAAGATGAAAGAGCGTCCAAGTATTGTTTGTGTCTTGATGGAGTCAAGCGTCGAGTGTACAATACAGCACAGCACAGTTTTGCAAGTGTAAGGCGAGGGAGCACAGCTTTCCTCTGGTTTCACAACTGAAACGAGTGTTGATAAATGTTTGCTCCTCTGTGGAAAATTGGAACAAAGGAAGGAATACCGAATAATGGGAAGAAGGGATTTAATAAAAAATGAAGGGGATGCACAAAATATTGGGCATAGTATGGGGAAAGGGCTGAAGGAAAAGGATCGAGAGAGACAGGACGATCAGGGAGAGGAACTATAGACTACTATGGAGCATATTTTTACAGAAGGGGATATCTAATGCACATCACTAGCTCGGAGTCTGGTCAAGACGGCGCATCACAATACAAAAGCACCGACATGTCGTGAGAAGAGGGCCAAGCCATTGGATGGGCTCCGCAATGATCAACAGGGGCGTCTCTTGTCTAAGTCTGAGCCTGACGTCACACGAGCCATGAGATGTTGAAGTTACTATTGTGTTTGCTCTTGAAACGACAAGACTTGGAACGGATAGAGTACAGCATTCCTTGTGCCATCTGAACGGCGTGTTTGTCCTCGTATTCTTCTTCGAGCCCTCGGTCTAGACGAGACTGGATGAATTCACAGAAGACAGAGAGAGACTTTGTTCGAGAGACACACACTTCACACGTCAGACTTGTTTCAGAACCGTTTGTTTCGGTTTCATTCGTGCCGACGCACAGACGAATCAAAGCCTCGAGCGGGGACGCCATGATGATGAGAAAAAAGGAAGAGAGAAGCTGCTCGAGTCAGAATTGCTTCTAGTCTAGTGTGCATGGAAGGTTCCTCGACTATCGCTATAGTTGAAGCCTTTTATCGATAATATTTGCTCAAATATTATCGAATAGTCCTGCTGAGGAGGCATTATCGAGTCTTCATCCCAATACTTGGACCCTTGCTGAACCCCTGCAGTAATAATCGCCCCCAGAAATTGCATCCTTTGGCGGATCGAAAAGTGGAAATGCCGTCCCAACGGCGACATGGTACAATCAGAATGTGGCGCTGTAAACTTCCGACAGAGCACTCTCTCTTTACCATCTCAGTCAGCTTACGAACACAATACGAGAATATTTGCATCCAACAGAGAATTCTGAGCATTCGTAATTTGTTTGTACTTGTTTCAGAGTCCTCGGAAACCGTTCGGCAGTCACATAGATCAACGCTTAGATCAGCTCCCTCTAACCCGTTTGCTCACAAGATCGACTGCACTATTCCGCTAAGGGCACGACCCTTTGAATCAAGTCGTCCATTTGAGTAAAGACACGACATATCAGGCAATGCGCTCCCTTTCTGCCTCGGCAGGTCAAGGGGGAGTTTATTCCGGCCTGGTCCAGGGGTCGTTTGTCCTTTTTCTTTCTCCTTCTCGAGAGCTTGTGATATCGTCATGCAACGGCTTTTGAAGCGTCCGGTCTGGATGAGTCCCCTAGCTCATCCACTTGGACACGAGTTCCAGGGGTTGTTTGCTGCCACTAACACACATGTTGCCAGTTACGGGTAACACCAGAGCTTCAAAAAAATACTAGCCAATAAGAATGTTGAATAGCATCGTCCCTTCAAGCCCCATTCGCGATCTAGACCTAATAAATCTGGGCTGGTTCACAAACTTCGTCGTTTGTGATCTAGTTGAGAGGACAACGGCTTTGTCTATTCATGTTTCGAAGTCTGTCACTTGTCCCCTTCAGAGTGCGCCTCTTGAACTTTCTTGGACAGTTGGACTCCTTTTGGACGAGCCGAGTTGTCTTGCTAGTCATTTGACATTGACAGGGTTGTGATGGACTCGAGTTCAGCTACCCTCGGGACGATGCTACCAAATCACGGCTTCGACGTCATTGACGTGTGATATTACAAGGTGCTCCCAATATTCATCAATGAGACAGAACTTAGACAGTGGGATCATCTCATATTTCACCCTGTCATCTCCTCGGATCCGCCAAGTTGGCTCGGAACTGGAGTCTAATCTCGCCAAAGAGAGATCGACACCTCACTTTCGTCACCGCGGTAAGAGGGAGAGGGGGACTCGGAAAACTGCCCCTCGAACTTCAAGCTTTGGGTTGAGTTCATACCTCCCTGGAAAATGAAAACAAAAGCACTTCGCTTCGCAATATTGGCTAAGCGGCAGTTTACGTTGTGATGGGTAGGAATGGAACCTTATGAAGCAGCAACGCCTGGTCAATAAATAGGCGCAGCAGGAGTTTCGAGTAATATATTTAATATATTTAATATTGAAGGGTCGCTTCCATGTCAAAGCGCTGTTGGTGATATCTCTGTGCGTCTGCAGCGCTTTGAAGTTCGGATTGTTGGCTGGTAGACTTTTCAGGTCGGGGTCAAGTACGAGAACTCTGAGACGCCAGTAGGTTATGGCTATGCACCAGTCAATTAGATAAAGAAAGAAAAAATAGTTTCGATGAAGAGCCTGTATTTTCTCGGCTATTTGACTGTTATCACTAAGTCGATGAAACATATCGTTAGAAGCCGTGCATGCGGCTACTGTTCGAAGCACTTACAGCACATTTACAAAATACTTGTACTGTGAACCTTCGACTGATTGGGAATACCAACAATTTGCCTGCTGGAGATTGTTTGTCATTTTATGATAATTTAGTTTGTGTTTCCAGTGAAAGCTTTTGCGGGAGCTTGCTGTTGAAGCCGACGAAAACTCATGATAATTCGCCGTGTGCCATCGGTTGTGGCAATCGTCCTGTGAGAAGCCGTCGCGAGTCAACACAATGACATGATCCATGATTATCACGGGAACCCCGGCACGCAATTGTGGATGTAATGACACAATAGCTCTGTATAACCACAGCCCAAGCCCAGCTCCAACCTTGACTTTTCATCATCATTCACCTTTCACAAGCTCATGAACTGTGATTCCCAACACCAAACAAAACCTTTCCAGATCAGCTTTGGAGGGTAAAATACTTCTCTTACCCTGAAGCCTCGACGAAAAATTTTCTCATCACGCATGGGTATATGCCAAAGTTACAACGGCTATTAACAAGAACAGGATCGATAGCTCAGTGGTAGAGCGAGGGATTGCAGATCCCTAGGCCGCGTGTTCGAACCACGCTCGGTCCTCTCTTTTGCCGACCCAACGACCCCACGATTTGGCGGCGTGTCCTTTTTTGTGCCTCAACGCCACGTCTGCATCTAAGACATATATGCACAACCAACATCGCCAGAATCAGAAATAAGTCAGGGATCGATAGCTCAGCGGTAGAGCGAGGGATTGCAGATCCCTAGGTCGCGTGTTCGATCCACGCTCGGTCCTGACCTTTTGCTGTCTGATGAGAATGACTCAATCTTTTTGCTTTAGCCCATGACTCTGCTCCCGAAGCCTAGGTACGATATGTTTGTTCCCAAGAATCCCCTTAATTGCATTGTGTGGCCAGTAATCAGTCTGGCAGGACCACCTGCAAAGGACCAGAGTCCTTACTGACATCTCTTGCCATTAATTGGACACAGTCAGCAACAAGGGCTGCTCCCCCTTCTGTGCATTATACATCATCACCCAACACTTCGTCACTCTATGGCTCTGATTATCTACTATACTCAGATTGCTCAAACTTCAGCACGCTGGAATTATCAGTACTAGCCCGAGAGTTATGCATCAATTCCTTTAATAGATATCTCTTTGTCTAGTGTAGGCTATGCAGGCTTCTCTAGTCTACAGGATATTGACAAGATCACTTGAAATTTGATGAACGTTAACGCCAAAGTCTGAAGGGGAAGTCTGTAACCCATGTTAGTTCCGACCCATTTCGTAAAGAGACATGCAAAACTTCTTACCTGAAGGTAGAGAACACCGTCCTCAATGACAGTCTCGTTGTAGGACCTCTTGGTCTTGTCTACAACGCGGACATGAACAGCATGCTTGTCCATGGCCTCGAGGAGTCCCTCCTGAAGCATATCATCCTCACCGAACTTGTCATACTCAAGCTGAGAGACCAAGCCTTCAAGATATGAGAAATGAGATCTTCCAAAGTTTTGCTCCCAACCGCTATCAGCACTAGCCTTGCCCTTGAGCTTTTCGTAGTTGGCTTCAAAGTTAGGGACGATGGCGATCTCTTGACCGAGGATCTTGTTCAGCTTCTCCTGAATCTGCTGGACGTTGGGGTCATAGTCCTCCCTGATAGAGGCCCTGGCAACAAAGCTCATGGGTCGAACAGTTGAAGGAGCCTCGTTCAAGGCCTTGGTGATGTTGTTGCTGTCAGCAGCATAGCTTGTGTTGGTACCCAAGTTGCCCTTGGTGAAGAGGATGATGAGTTCACCCTCGGGACCAACCTTGGTTCCACAGTAAGAAACGGTGTTCTTCTCATCAAAATCCATGGTCAGGACATGGCCGGAGCAGATCTCGTTGATCTCGTCCTTGGCCCCATCTCCATTCCGCTCAATGAAGTACTTCAACTGATCCTCAACGCCCTCAACATAGCTAAACAGAAGAGGTAACAATTAGCAAGTTGTTAACAATGTCCACTTGTTACACAAAGACATGCTTCTTGCTGCTAACGACCAGGGCGGACGGCTTAGAAGGGAAACGAACCTGACAATGAGATCACCCAAGGAGGTGTGGCCCCAGGAACCCTCCTCGGCGTAAGGATAGAGGGCTTTGGGATCAATATTGATAGTCCATGACTGACCAAGAATCTCTGAGAGCTTCTTTTCGTGGTCCGCCTTGGTGTTCTCCCAGCTGTCTCGGACTGGAATCTTGTTAGTGATACCATCACGACTGGTCTATGGAAGATGCCTACTATTCTTGCGGACAGCAAGGGGCATTTTCTCAGCAGGCGGAAGTCGAGACATGATAATAGAAGAATGAGATCTTAGTTGTGAGTTGTAGACTGATTTAGAGAGTTGTTAATGCCTAGATTAGAGTCTTGCGGCCCGAGACTGGCTTTTATGCTTGTTTCTAGCATCTGAACCCCTGACGACCTGCCATATCAGCCTAGTCTCAGAGTCTCAACCGGCAACTGACGTGCCGTTATTATCTGAAGCTAGACTGTGTATACAGTAGTCAAGCTGCAAGCGTGTAACACTTGACAACGCCAACCATTGCCATGACAAGGCTTCAATCCAACCTGTGGCCAATAGCACGTGCTGGAGTCAAGGGCAAACATGCATTTCGCAGTAGTTGACCAAGTTACCCATAGCCACATGGCGTTTTCCCCATGCCTGTAGCTGCCTAGATTGAGGACCCTGCGTGTAGCTGCCTAAGCCCTATTGGAAGGCTGCAGATAGGAATGTGGGAGAGAAATTGCGGTGATGGTCGGTTTTTAATCTGCCTTACAACGCCAAAACGCCCAGCTGAAAACATAGCGCTGCTTAGCGTGTGATACCCCGACCCAGCGTGAACCCGCATTCCCCTTGGCAGAAAGAGGAGTATCAACTTCAGGGGTTCACTTAACCGACAGCGGGTAAATAATGATAATGGAGATCTGAGTTCACTATCTCTCGCTTCATCGCGAAACTTCCTCATCTCAAGACCGAACTCTCCATCGCATATCGTAGCATCAATCATGTCTCTGTAAGTTGACCTCCACCGCCTTTGTCTCTCATTGGTTGGTTTACTGACTTACGCAACTATCAGCCCACTGAAGGCCAAAGTCTCAATCCGCGATAATTGGGAAAAGCCCGAATGTCGTGCTCAAGAGTCTATGAAAAAGCTGAAAGACGTGCTCGGTCTTGAAGTTTACTGTGAACCGCAATGGCAAATTCTCGTGTCCGAACTGGAGAGCTTTTGGGAAGACAAGGGCGAGCTGGTTTCTTCAGTGGCATCCTTCATTCATGTTTGGTTTGAAGCAATCACCGAGTTGCTTGATGATGAAGCTCATGAGGCCTGGACGGACACTCTACTTACGAAAGTCAGAGAGATGACTTCGAGGCTGAACTTGACGGTCAAGGTATGTTACTCGTAGTTGAGGCGGGTTCAGAGCTGACATGGTATATCACAGGTATCAGAGAATCAACGACCTTCAACCAAGTGGTCTGATGCACAACTGGGATTCATTCTGTATATCCCCAAAGATCTAGTACACCAGCCATCTCAGTATTTCGGCCTCTTTAAGGAACAGCTTCTTGAATGCTTCGAAGAAAATCGGACATCCAAGACGTTGCCCATACACTCCACCATGGGTGATGAATGGGCAGATGTTGGAACAGAAGATCAGGAAGAAGAGCCTGCAAAACCTCCACAAGCAGGCTATAAAGCACCAGCTGTTGATTATATCCCAGACCCCAACACTATGCCGAAGCCTAGTGCACTTTTCCAGCAAGCTCCCTATCACCTCTTCGTGTATACCTCGGCATCAAATAGGAGCCAGAAGATTGAAATTGAATGCAGCCACAGCCAGACTTTGGAGGTTTTGGCCGAGTACCTGAAAAGATGGACAAAAACCAATGTCAATCGTGTTGATAAGGTCAGTATCTCTTGCGCCTAGAGCATTTTGGCAAGGACATCTCTAACACATCCTAGCCTCCTGCGGTGGAGATCACACTCAACCACGCCGCCTCTGGCTTTGGACTCGAATGTGATAAACTCACGCTGCACTGTGAGAACAGACATGGGCCTCTCTACAACATATCTGCTGCTGCAATTTTGAATTTGGTTGAGGGGGTATTTGGGTATGAGAGAGTATATGGCGATTCCACTTCATGGCACTACCGAAGAGACACACCGTTCAAGAAGCGATGAAGGATGTGATTTCTATCAGTCATATGTTTTTAGACAGCCATGTGCTTTTAGATATAGCATAGAACGAGCATAGAGTCGAACAGCAAAAAGTAAAACATACAACACCGAGGATTCGCTGGTCGTCACCGACCCAACTACTAATTCAGCACTTATCAGTTTATCGAACGGAGAGCGGACGGGATCCCGAGTTATCTGATAGCTATGGTCGTATGTGCTGAGTTTTGTAGTTGCTAGACACTATAAGGAAAAGGGTTGTTGGCCGCGACGCATCCCTTGATCAGGGGGCTACCAACCCAGCTCCGACAACGCAAGGCATAAAGGACACAAGAAACTATTAGTTATCGAGGAGACTTTGATTCTGCAAGTTGAGTGGAATCTCTCTATAGATCGACTATTCCTCGGAATAAAATGTGACGTAGAGTTGCTTCAGAAGGTCAAGTACGAATACGAATGCGACAACCACCCAACGTATTCGGCATCACTATAACCTTCCTATGCGGTGAAAACGAGAGATATCAACTCCAAGAACATATAACAAACCCACTTCAGTGATGATTCAGGCTTACGATCGGAGAAGAACCATTGGTCGAGACTGAGACCGCGAATCCTTCGGAGTATCAGGATGTGATAACCGAGAGAACACTCCAAGGCTTTGACCTGCGGCGAAGCTTGGCTCGCATTAATGGCATAATCGAAGACAGTCCGGGCTGAGAGATAGGGATCGCAATGGATCTGATGGTATTATCTTCCTCGAAGAGATCTGGCTCTCCTTTGGTCCATATAAACTCACAGATTCCCTCAACTTCACAACTCATCCAACAAACCGCAGCCATCTCTTCTCTTTCTAATGTTTTCACTCCTCTACTACCCTCTATGGGCCTTTGCTTCCTGCCTCGCTATCATCACTCTCAATGTCTTATACCAGAAGCTCCCTCGAAATGCCAACGAGCCTCCATTAGTGTTCCACTGGCTTCCGTTCTTTGGTAATGCTGTTGCTTATGGACTCGACCCTTATGGCTTCTTCGTGAAATGCCGAGAAAAGGTTAAACCCACGTCTTCTCTATGATTTAATCCTAGTGCTGACTTCTTCCCTAGCACGGCGATGTTTTCACCTTTATCCTCTTCGGTCGAAAAATCGTTGCCTGTCTTGGTGTTGACGGCAATGACTTTGTTCTCAACAGTCGAATTCAAGACGCCAACGCCGAAGAAATCTACAGTCCATTGACAACGCCTGTCTTTGGTAGCGATGTCGTATATGATTGTCCAAACTCCAAGCTCATGGAGCAAAAGAAGTTTGTCAAGTTTGGTCTTACCCAAAAGGCTCTTGAGTCCCATGTTCAGTTGATCGAGCGAGAGGTTCTAGAGTACATCCAAGCTGTACCTTCATTCTCTGGAAAGTCTGGCACAGTTGATGTATCCAAAGCAATGGCTGAGATCACCATCTTCACTGCTGCCCGTTCTCTGCAAGGCGAAGAAGTCCGACGGAAGCTTACCGCTGAGTTTGCAGCTCTGTATCATGACCTCGATCTAGGCTTTACTCCTGTCAACTTCCTGTTCCCCTGGCTACCTCTGCCTCACAACCGACGTCGAGACGCTGCTCATGCAAAGATGAGAGAGATCTACATGGACATCATCAATGAACGAAGAAGAGGCGGAGGAGACTTGGAGAAAGGAACCGATATGATCGCCAACTTGATGAGTTGTGCCTACAAGAATGGGCAGCCAATTCCAGACAAGGAGATCGCACACATGATGATCACTCTTCTCATGGCCGGACAACACTCTTCATCATCTGCTAGTTCATGGATCGTACTGCATCTGGCTTCGTCCCCTGATATTGCTGAGGAACTCTACCAAGAGCAGCTTATTAACTTGGGTGCTGGCGGCATTCTCCCGTCTCTTCAGTACTCAGACCTCGACAAGCTCCCACTTCTGAAGAATGTCGTCAAAGAAACACTCCGAGTTCATTCTTCTATCCACTCTATTCTGCGAAAGGTTAAGAGGCCCATGCAAGCACCTGGATCACCTTACACCATCACCACCGACAAGGTTCTCCTCGCTTCACCAACGGTTACAGCGTTGAGTGAAGAACACTTC
Source organism: Fusarium nygamai (assembly GCA_001262555.1). Taxonomy (NCBI): domain Eukaryota; kingdom Fungi; phylum Ascomycota; class Sordariomycetes; order Hypocreales; family Nectriaceae; genus Fusarium; species Fusarium nygamai. The sequence continues at coordinate 2,235,392 of LBNR01000006.1, forward strand.
CCAGACGCCCAAAGATGGAATCCTCATCGGTGGGATAACAAGTCCCAGGAGGAGACCATGACGGACGAGGTCATTGACTACGGCTACGGTGCTGTATCTAAAGGAACGAAGAGCCCATACTTACCCTTTGGTGCTGGCCGGCATCGATGCATCGGAGAGAAGTTTGCTTATGTCAACTTAGGAGTTATTGTCGCGACGTTGGTGCGTAACTTCAGGCTGTCGACTCTTGATGGCAAGCCTGGTGTTCCAGCAACTGACTACACTTCTCTCTTCTCAAGACCAGCCCAACCTGCCTACATCAAATGGGAACGCAGGAAGGCTTAGATAAGTGGCAATGGGGGGAGAAGCGTACTAATTCCTATTAATAAGGGAGCTCAATAGACAACTTTTGGTGAGTGCATCACATCGATATCATATCCGAAACGGACAACATAATAATAGCTACTGTTTCTATTGTAGAAGCTAAACAAAAAGAGGAGCATGCGCACGGCTTCGTTTTCATGTTCTTCAATGAATCGTCACCCTTAGGTATCACCTAGCAACCATGGTATATAAAAAAGATGCCCTATTTGCACAATTCCATCTCTACTGTTGCGAACCGCCTTGTCCGTTGGCACCGCCGGCACCAGCACCGGGACCACCAGCACCTCCGAAGGGGTTGCCACCACCGCCCATCATGTTTCGGGCCCTAAAGATTGAGTCAGTGACTGTGAAAGTGACGTGGGCCAAATGGGTAACTTACATCTCTCCGATCTGAGGGTCGGACATGAGGCTGTTCAGGTCAGGCATACCACCACCAGTTGAGTAGCGGTCGGCCATCTCGCGTAGACGGGGGTTGCTCATCAGGTTGTTCATAAGATCAGGGTTGCTCATGAGCTTCTGGGCCATGTTTGCGAACATTGGGTTGCTCATAATGCTACCGAGATCGGGCATACCACCGCCCTGGCCACCGGCACCACCACCGCCGAACATGCTGGCAAGGTTGCCAAGATCGGGCATGCCACCAGCACCGAGATCACCACCGGCGCTAGGAGAAGCACGGGGAAGAGAGTCCTCCTCAGCCTCCATCTCTTGAACACGGCGCTTGGCCGTCTCGTAGCCCTTCTTCATAGCGTCAGAGCCACCGTTACCCTCATGCTGGATACCGCGGTCGTAGGCCTCCATAGCACCACGAGCGTCGCCTAGGGCGAAGCGAGCAAGACCAAGTCGGGACCAGGCCTTAGTATAAGCGGGGTCGATGGCTACGGCAGCCTCGGCGTCAGAGCGGGCGGAAGCGTGGTCCTTGTTGGCCGAGTGGGCAGCGGCACGGTTGGAGAGGTAGACAGCGTTGTTGGCGTTGATAGCCAAAGCCTGGGTGTAGAAGTCAATGGCAGCACTGTAGTCCTTCTGGGCCATGGCAGCATTTCCCTTTGACTTCAGGGCCTCGGCCTCCTTCTTCTGCTCGTCCGTGAGCTCGACGGGTGCGGGTGTAGGAGCAGCAGCGGCGGGCTTGTCGGCGCGGGCCTTCTCGAAGACAGAGTAGATCTGGAGGAGGTTCTGAGATCCGATGGCGGCTTGGACAGCGGAGGTATCGGAGGGATCGACCTTGAAGGATTCGGCGATACAGTTGATAGCCACATCGATGGAGTCCTTGTCGTCGGCGGTGAGAGTGCCGTCATTTGTTGAAGCGGAGAGGAAATCACAGATAGCGAGCGCCAGGCGCTGCTTGGAGTTGTGAGTAGACGCCTGCACGAGAGTATTAGCCACATGTCAAGAGTCATGACGAGTATGCAGTGCAGCCGTGGTTGATACTGCGGGGGATTGAGCTTACCATAGCGAATGGAGAGAACCTGAAGGACAGGTTTAGAAGGGAAGTGGAAAATAAATGGATGGGAGGCAGAAGATACAAGTCTAACAGAAAAATCCAATCGAAACAAGAAGAGGATATGATTCGGCGAGACAAGACGAGAGAGGTCAACGTAGATCTCAGAAGTGCAGGGCAGGCAAAAAAAGGGCCCCGCGGTTGAGGCGTCGTGGAGTTTGGGCTGGAAGGTTCCACGTGGGGCCTGGGAGTAGCCGAATCTGTGCTGTAGCTGCGGGGGAACGACACCCCGACAGTCAATCTTAGCGATGGATATAAGTAAAGTGTGCCAAAGATCCATGATATTCGTACCCAAATAATTATACTTTGGCTTTTAATGCCCACTGGAAGAGCATTTCCTGTAGCATAGTTTCACTTGAGGTTTTGTCATTCTTCGTATCAATACTGGCCAATGAACATACCATCAACATTATACATATAAACTTCCTGCGAATCTAAATGCATCCGTAGCTTCAAGAGTTGAATGGTTTGTTTATTCTGGTGTATCTCTGTAGTATCTCGCTATAGCAATGCCCCTTCACTCCCGAAGCAAAAGCCCCTGGCCTAGCTATACAAATCCATAACGCCGGTTAATGCAATCATTATGACAGCGTCCATTCCCTCCCTCTCTCCAGAGCGGGCATTACCCATCTCGAGCTTCTCAATTCCCAGCTCGTCGTCGGGCTCTGTCAACATTCTTGACCTTCCTATTACCTATAGCAGCTACCTTGCGGTACTTGGTATACAGTCTAAGAAAATCTTTGAGTACAACGTAGAGGCACCCGCCGACGAGACTTCGCCCCCATTGTTGCTGGAGCAGTCCTGGACGCATAGTGCTTCCCCGTGGAAAGGAAGATGCAGCAGTCCATTGTTTAGGTAGGGCTAGGCGTAAAAGCTCACCCATGGCAAACGACACACCAGGAAGGATCAGTGCGCTTACTATGGCATTAGATACTCCGGATAGGATCGTTCCTAGACCTGGTCGGCGGGCGGGCGGCGCTTGGGGAGCTTCATGTTGGTTTTGTTGAGCAGCTTGATCCCCATTTCCTGCATCAGGTACAACAGCTGGGACGGCATCTGCACCCTGGGCTAGTTCTCCAGGAACACGGGCTGGGTTGCGAGGCTCATCTGCTGCCCCTTGAACCTCCTCACCTGTCGGACGCGGCGCAGGTACATCGTCGACAGGTCCCTGTGGAGCCATTTCGTTTTGTCCTGCTGGCCCAACATCAAAGCCTTCTTGGTCATCTCGATCAACCTCCTCGATGACCAGTTCGATGACAACTCCTCCGCCCTGCTCACCATCCGCGTCTTGACCGCCGGCGCCAGCATCATCCTGGCCATCCTCATCGATGTCATCGCCTTCGAGAGCTTCAATGAGCCCATTGAGAAAACCCACAACACCGCCCTCTGCATTCCGCTGTTCGGGTTGTCGCTCGTTGGCAGGAGGCTGATCTCGTCGGGGTTCAACTGGGGGCAGCCCCATGATCTGTCGATTGAGGTTGATTTCGTAAGGGAAGACAAATTCGCGCCAGAGGTTGAGGTAGGCAGACCGCACGTACGGAAACACTGCCATCGCGAGTTGGGGCGATGGAGGCCAGGTCAGGAAAGCATCGTCGTGCATGACTTGATAAACGCCATACTAGTGATTTGTTAATAGTCGTCAATGCTTGTTAAAAGCTTAACTTACCAGTGAAGCCGTAGAGAGAAAGATCTTGCTCCCAAACCATGGCATAAGCTGTCCGATTAGCAGAGCCGGTCCCACGTTGGTTAAAACCAGTGCATTGCCTAATCTTTCACCCCCAGACATCAAAATCCGTGATGCCTCCCCATGAACCCAGATCTCATGGCCAAGGACATAGTCAACTAGAGCCTCGCGGCCTGAGAAAGCCCACATAGCGAATGCGCCATACATCTGGAGACTGAACTGCACTCCAAGTGTAACAGAGGAGAGCAACATGAAAGGGCTCGCGCGAGTGAATTTGTTTGCGACGGCATCCGTGATAATAACGATAGGATCCCACAGTCCTTCCAGCTGAATACGATCCTTACATACTGGACATTGGAGAGGTTTGTTGGAGCGTTCACAATCAGTTACCCATGAAAGCATGCAGTCCTGGTGGGCTTCGAGGGTGCATCCGCAGGGGTCGACCCATGATCCCGGGGGATCTGAGGGATCTTCGTCGGTCAAGCAGATGAAGCATCGTCGGGGTGCATCGGCCGGTTTCGTTGGAGGCAGAGCGGCTATGCCGGCTGTATCTTGGGTTTCTGACGGCATGGTTGAATAGCAACCTCGGGTCGCGTGCCGATCGGGTAGAACGGTGGTTGTAAAAGTGATAGCGGCTTCGATAAGAACGGGTTCTATTGCATTTTATTGGCGGTGTATTGCGAAAGTAAAGTCGGATCTAGGAATGAATGAGGGAACAAAAGAAAGCCTTGTCTTGTGCTGATGATGTTTGAAAGTGGCACGGCAGTGGACGCGGCGGGCTGACCTAGCTGGAGTGGAGCCTTGACATCACCAATAACTCCCGCTTGCCTCGGAATCATGCTTCGAGACTGGGCGATCTCGGGAATAACCAATCAACGTAAAAGTCTCTTTTCACAACTCATGCTCATTGATATTGGATAACAGTACCTAGGTAGAGGTAGTTTGTCTTTACCAGATTAAACCTAAGAGCTTGCCTATTTTCCAGATGTGCCTTACAATTGAGCTGATGAAACAGCTAAGGTCACAAGGAAAAGGAGACAAAATCATCAAAACTCTTTATCTCATAGGAAACAACCTCGATATTATAGGAGCATCATCGAACTTAGCGATACTACAAGGTTAATGGGAGATTGGGCTCACATAAGAATTACCAGCAGCTAAACATGTCTTTATGAACAGATTCCTCAAACCTCGAGGGGGACCACGCCTTGCAAACGACCAGTCCTGGTGAACACCATCGAGCCCTCGTTGAACGGATATGCCTGATATCAGCTTTGTCAGGCCTCCAGCCTGATAAATCGATTAGCTTGGGATAATGCAATCATGTCCAGCACTCACTGCTAGTCTTGTAGCAGTACTCGTCATGCTTGTTATCAGCATCATGCATCTCTAGGTGGTTGGGAGCGACAGCCTTCAGTGTGGCGCACTCTCGTTTGTTCAGATGGACGCCATGTTGACAAAAGATCTTATCTGGCTCACTTAGAGCCCACACCTGGGTCCAGGTTTGCTGGTGTACCAAAACGATAATAGCACGCTCTTTGTGGAACATAGTACACTTGAACAACTTGCAGGCCGACACTTGACCATGCAAGGAGCTTTATCCAATACCCCTGCCGTCATTAACCTTTTTAATTTCCGAGTTCCTGGATCTTCAACGGGAGCTAGAGATGTCTGATGAGTCGGTAGAAACGCATATTAAGTTCGTGGAGAAACATCGTGGCGCACTTTAACATTCACCCTCATGACAGCATCCACTGTACCAATAGAGTAGCTTATGGCCCATCTGCTGTGAGCAGACGATATATATCAGGTAACCATAGTATCAATCCATATGTTGTGTTGTACGATATTCCAAAGTGCCAATGTCATCATTCGATGCGGCAGTATGAGCAAGTTTCGACATCGGGAAAGCGCAAGGTTGTGAAGCGGGCTTTCGACCGAAAAACAACACAGCCTGCCCACTGATTGTCACCGTACTACCCATAATGCACCTTGAACTCCGGCCCAAGCCCATTTAAAGAATGCTCCCCGCCTCTCTCGATGTTTGAGGAGTGGTGTCGCCAGAACTCGCAACCATGGCGCCTACGCACAAGACACCATTCGCACTGATCCTCGCAGAGTTGGCCATTTCGACCACTGCAGCAACTCTCTTCGGTCTCATGTATCCAGTAGAAGTCAGATCACGACTATGGGAGAACGGTGGCGAACAAAGATGGAACTCCAATCCTAACAAGCGGATCTACTATTACGCCAACCATCAGGAGCCACCTGAAGTACCTCTAATTTGGAATCAACGGTACAATACCCGACATCTTGATACTAAAGCATATTGATAGAAAACGTGCTGATATTGGGCGTCTCCAGACTCTACACCTCGAACCTGGCCATCGCCATCCTTGGGTTGGTCGTCTTCTTCGCTCGCACCGCCATGTCACATCTTCGATACCTCCCCCGCTACGTAAATAACATATACGATGTGATCCTTCTCGCGCTCTGGGCAGTGAGCATTGCGGGCCAAACGTCGAGCGACTTTACCGATCCTGAACACCCAAGTCCACATCCTTGGTACCTGACCAGAGGATGTTCTGCGGCTTGGGACCGAACCCGAGGGTATTGCCAAATCGCACAGGCAAGCTTTGCCATGTCAGTCATAGCTGCGATACTATATGGTGCGAGATTGATACGAGAGGCTATGTTGATAGCATACGAAAGAGGGCAGCGTCACCAGTCGAAGTGGCCTGTCCAGGATGTTCAAGAGGTGGAATCATTGGCGGGTGTATATATGGATGAAGAAGGGGGATCCGAGGCCGAGTTAACAACAAAAGAGGACTGGCAGAGTATGGCTTTGAGTCCGGTTCTAGCATTCTTTCCATCTTCAGACAATCGTTGGTAGAGATAGATCTGCTGGCCCAGTTGGAAACAGGCCACCAGCTGATGTTTGGGATAGCACATTCACAATACAAGCATGATATATCATCTTCCAAACTTCAGACTGCAATTTGTGATCGTCATTTAGTTCTGAGACTTGCACTTTAGTGCCGACAAGAAGTAATGAGTGGATCCATCGTTAACCACCATCCGAGTCCCCATTCCCCATGTCTCATCCATCAGGGTTCCCGTCGAAGGCGTTGAAGAATAGTTTATTTGTGCTTGATTGGTATACGTTAGTCCTCGGACCGTTAAGACATGCACCAGACCAGGGAGAACTTACAGGGCAGCCGGCGCAGGTGCAGCTAGAGCCGCAGCCGCAAGAGCCAGAAGAAGCGCATCCACAGCCAGACATGATGATGGTTGTTTTGAAGGTTGGTGTTGAAGATTGTGTGTGTTTTTGTTTGTTTGTAGTTTGTGATGTGAAGTTGAGATGTGGAGAGTTGATTGAGGAGAAGGAAAATAGCGGGTGGATAAGAGGGGAGGTTCTTTTAAAAGACGGCAGAGGGCAGGCTGATTCACTGACGGTCAGAGTCACGGCGGGTCAAAATCAGTGGTTCGCGCAGTTTCACACCAACCTGAGTTTCCCTTTGGCCGCCTGAAACGGCTCCCCAATGGCTCGATTTCCCAAGCTTGGCCATTCTCATCGGCAGATCTTCCCAACTGAGTGTAACTACTTGGTGCACCTCGCTAGGAGGCGTCGAATGACGTGGGGAGTCAGGATCATGGTACTTGATGATTCACCAGGTGCAGTCTAATGTTTCCTTTCCTACGTCGGAAGATCAATGGAATGGAATTCACCGAGTTCCGATGGAGAACTGCGCTTCTAGATCATTAGCGATTCAGTATTATAGTCTAAGTTGTTCGTTGATTATTGACCAAGTCTGGGACCTGAAGACACATGTGCAGAAGTTCAATCCATGAGTGCCTGGCCTCAGCCAAGTTTGCAGATCTCAACTCACAGTATGCACTCCCAGGCTCTATTATAAACGTCGGTCCTTACATCTATCCATACATATATTCAATTCATTGACTATACCCCAACATAGCAGACATTTTTGCTCTTTTCCTTGCGCTGTCTATCTGTATAGGCCTAGGCTGTCCCAGGTCAGCGGGGTATGGAGGGGTAACTGTCTCAGGGTCCAAAAGTGGCGTCTGAATGTCTGATATTCGCCTCAGTTACACAAATCCAAGATATTGTATCATTATCCTGCGCATTCTTGCTCAAGATCTGATCCTTGTCAACGCAAGATCGATTATCATTTGAAGATGTTGATACCTGCTCATCTCGATGCCACCAGGTGTGAAATAAGAAACGACAGCTCGTATCACGGCTGTAAGCATTTCTCACGTAACCGGCCAGCAATTGCAATATTAGCTCAATAGCTCTTTGATCCTTGAACGTGCAGAGGCTGCCTGAGCCATAGAGATATACCACACCAGGGGAGGCAAAACCTAGGACCTTTGTCCCAAGTAATAAAAAGACCTGGGTAACTTCGCACAAGTTTATGATACCTTTTGCTGAGTTTATTTCGATACCTTATAACAAGGTCCGATGTTTTCTTGCTCCCTGAGGCTTACGGCCCTATCCAACGCCATGCGCCTTTGCTTATCCAATCATTCTTTCTTTTCCCGACCGACTTCCTCGCGAACCTCTCTCACCACATTCATGAATTGGCTCGCACCAAGAGCAGTCAAAATATGCCACCAGCCGTGGAACTCAAGAAGCCAAGCCCAAGGCAGTCCAATTCGCTGTCGAAAGTTCCTTAGCTCAGCGCAGAATTCAAGATCGAGGTTCCAGATGAAGTATCCAAACAGGCAGGTGAACGTTGCAGTCCACACTCGGATAGACCAATCGCGTACATTCTCTTCGGAAAAGGTTGGCTTGGCCCAGTGGAAAAGATAGCGAACACGCACGCCGATGACGATGAGCGAAACCCAGAAGCCGATGACCTGATAAATGATCTTGGCAGATCTGACGTAGAACACCGAGAAGGAAATGAAGAAAATTGCCAGGACGATCGAGATGTAGCGAATGTTCTGAGGAGACTGTCGTAAGATGACGAGGGAACGCAGCATCGACCAAGACAGCAACAGCATTGACAGTTCATCGACAAACTCCAACGTCTGGCGAAGAGTCGCATGGAACAGAAATGAACCAAAGCCAAGAACCAAGAGCGAGACAGACATAAAGTCCCATTTCGGATCAAACAGTCCACGGCTGCGACTGCGCGAGCCATACATGGACCGAAGAGCCAAGTAGACTACAAAAGGTCAGCTGTGGCCAAGGATCCGGATCTTGCGGCGTGACACAAGAACTTACCGTACGTAACGTTTGTCAAGGCATTGATGAATTCGGCCAGGTAGAACGTCACAGCATAATCTTCCTCACAAAAGCTGCAATCATCAAGTCAGTGAACCATCGATACCATTGACAGCTAAGGTGACGTCGTACTTGGCCCTGCTAGTAGGGGGACTCCAAACTCCATCCAGCGAGTGAGGATCGCCGTCGAAACGAAGGTTATGGTGTCCCATCTTGACTATAGTTATCTCGTCGAAAATAACAAAGGCTAAAGTTAGTTCTCCTCGTTGATTTCTTCTTCTTCTTTGCTTTGGTCGAGGCGTGAAGGAATGAAGATGCCAGTGGTCGTTGGCTCGGGGATAATCACGTGGCAGTACTCCCTGCTTTTTCTCATCGGTGACCCGCGGCTCATGATGAATCACTGACGAAAAAAAAGGCCTGTATTTATTTTCTGGTTTTCTATGAAAGCGACCAAAAACGACCGTTTTAACAAATCATGAACAGTCTATCGTGCTGCCATTTTTCGCACCGAACCCGCTCTCGTTAAGGGCTGAACAGGCAGACAGGATGGGCAGACAGTGGGTGATGGAGGGGCGACTAGATTCAAGACAGCCTCGGTTATTCGCGTCATCTCATGATCTCTCTCGTCCCTTGTAATTCCTCCCAACAATTGTTGGTCATTGCGTGTTCTCGCTCAGGACCTTCTCTTTTCGATCCGTGCATGTCCTCTTATGGATTGGCCACGTGGTGGTTGTAGAAGAACGACTGGCAACCGGTCAGATTTGTGCTCCTTTGACGAGTATTTTCTTCAACTTACTATCAACGTGGCTCTTGAGAGCTCGAAATTCTTCCAGGACTTGAAGCATCTTCGCTTCTCAGTGACCCTTCACGACTCCGGTGTCCGGGACATAGATAGGTCGCGGGAGCTGTCCAGCCAAGGCGTACTACACCTCACGATAGGCAAACTGCGTCGCCTCCACGGTGAAGAGAGTGGCATCAAATCTCTCTACTCCCTTGTCCTCCGTCTTTCGCTCCCTAGCCACGTATTTTCGCGTTCGCAGGCAAACCGACATTGCCCAAAGGTCATCGCGCTTCGCCTTGGAGGCGATCAGAGGAGCCATCCAGTCGAGGTAAGCCGTGATACCAGAGCCGATGGTATCGGGGACGCGTATGATTCGTAAGAGTCCGACGACGTGGTGATGAAGGCGAGGCGACTGCTTCACAGTGACCTGGCTGTAGATCCAAGGCTGGTACAGCCCTGGCGGTCCTTTGTACATCTCAGGAGGGGTGAAGCGGAAGTTGTACCATGTCCCATCACCAAGCTCGCGGTGCCAGTAGATTCCCCATTCGAACTTCTCGGAGCCTACAACATGTTGTGAGGTCCCCTCTGAGCCTTGAAGATGTACAACCCCGATATTGCTTGAGTCGACGTCGTAGATATGAGCAATGGTATGAGGTGGTGCCTCGGGAACGGAGATCGTCATATACAGCGTGAAGGGCTGTAGCTGTTGAGTTGGGTAACTCATCTTGAGGCCTTCTCTCGCGTCACCTCTGGTATAGGAACCGTCGAAGAATTGCTGAAGTGAAGCTCCGGGGATGCTCAGGCGTGTTGACAGGGTAGGCAAACGAACTCATGATGGAAATGATAGAATCGTACTGGAGTTCGCAGAACACAGGCTCAGATTGTCTGGGCACTGGCTGTCAGCTGCCAGTGAATGTTTTGCAAATAAATGGCCAAACAACTGGTCATGATCATGACCGTACCCGCCTGGCATCATTGTTTGCATTCGTTTGTACCGTAAATTCGTTGGATGGTGTGACCTGAAGGAAATGATTTGACTGATACCCTGGACTTTGGCTGCTTCGAGATATCATGATATTGTGTCGTAATACTTCGGAGTTTTGTTCGTATCATGAGTTCCTGTGTCTCAAAACGACCCCGGGCATCGGCATGATGAGCTAGCTCTTTAGTCTAAGCAACATCCATGAAATGAGCTATTATAACGGACCGACCTTTTAACAACCGCACCTATCTCTGCACAAAGAGAAACACCAACCCCACAGCAGAACCACTCCGTCTAGCAACTTAGCCGTTACGGTCCTCGCTAAAGCGCCGAGAACTTGACCACACGATCAATTGCGCTACACGTTCTGGGGAAGCTCTCATGCTGTACGCCGATAGGTGGGGATATATTCGGGGGTTGTTGATGGGTCGAAGCGAGGATGTCAAAGTGTTTAATGAGAATTTTCAGCTCAGACTGTCGTTGAACACAAGTTTTTGACTCACTTGAGGATCACAAAGTCTTTGATATATAAGGTGCACGACCTTTGCGACAAGTCCAATACCAAAAATACAGAAACGCAGTTGCGACAGTAGGAATCTACGTCATATCATCAAAAGCTGGTCCACGATCCCCCGAGGGGCAATAGCGGGGCATTCAGCAACCTTGCAACGACAGCTTCTCACGCGATAAAGCTTGCGACGAATACAAAAACTCGTAATTGTCGCTTCTGAAGCAAGAAAGCCAATCGCAAAGATATACTGTATCATATATCCTCATCATGGCCGGTACCGTGCCCGTTGCCAACGCCTTGAGCGACATCTATCCTGCTGCGGCGCTCGCTGAGCAGGGTCCACGATGGAATAGCCTTCTCAGCAAGTTTGAGTCTACCTACGGGCATGCTGCTTCTTTCGTTGCTCGCTCCCCTGGACGAGTTAACATTATTGGAGAGCACATTGACTACTCTCTCTACTCGGTGCTGCCCATGGCCATTACTGCCGACACCCTTCTCGCCGTTTCCGCTACACCCGCCGCCCAAGACGCCAAGTCCTTTCGCATCCGCATCGCCAACGTTGAGGATGACAAGTTTGAGGCCGCTGACTTTGAGGTCTCCTTTGATGGGGACGTTTCGATCGACGCGACCAAGCTAGAATGGACCAACTACTTCAAGAGTGGCCTAAGGGGTGTGCTGGACCTGTTGAGGAAGAAGTATGGAAAGGATTTCAAACCATGCAGCATGAATTTGCTTATGGATGGCACTGTACCTGTTGGTGGAGGACTTAGCTCGAGTGCTGCTGTGGTCAGCACGAGTTCACTAGCTATCATGTTGGCCAATGGTGAGAAGACGGTGGACAAGACTGAGCTGACTGAGCTTGCCATCGTGAACGAGCGTGCAGTAGGAGTTAACTCGGGAGGGTATGTGACATTGGCCTTCATCAACAACGATCATAATCTCACTAACAATGACCCAACAGTATGGATCAAGCTGCCTCTGTCTTCTCCGAGAAGGGTGCCGCTACCTTCGTTTCATTCAGTCCAAGCCTCAAGGCTAAGCCAGTTCACTTCCCTCCCACAAATCCCGAAATCACATTCGTTATTGTGCAGTCCTTTGTCACATCAAACAAGCAGGTCACAGGCCCCATCCACTACAACCTTCGTGTAGTAGAGTGTAGCATCGCTGCATCCTACCTCAACGCGGTTCTGAATCCACCCGGCACTCAACTCCCCGAGGATGCGGGCCCCCTGGGCGTCAGTCTCGGAGGTTTCCATGAAACTTTCTTTTACCACCAGAGCGGCTCAGATTACTCCGCTGCCAAGACCCTGACCAAGGAGGAGGAGCTAGAGAAGTTGATCGAGATCACTGAGAAGACCCTGACACAGGAGGAGGGATACACACGGGAGGAGGTAGCCAAGGTTCTAAACATCACGGTCGAGGACCTTGAGAAGCGCTTCATGTCCAAGCTTCCAGTACGTGCCGAGCGCTTCAAGCTTCGGCAGCGAGCTCTGCATGTGTTCAGGGAGGCACACCGAGTTCTCCGTTTCATGAAGCTGCTCGAGAACCCTGTCCACACGGGCGCTACCGACACAACCAAGTTCAACAAAGAACTTGGTTCGCTGCTGAATGAAACCCATGTATCATGCCGAGATTTGTACGAGTGCAGCTGTCCCGAGCTTGACGAGATCTGTGCTATTTCCCTTCGGGAAGGATCTTACGGAGCCCGTGTGACCGGTGCCGGTTGGGGAGGTTGCAGTGTGCACATGGTGCCGGCGGATAAGGTCGAGGCTGTGACACAGGCCCTGGAGCGGGAGTTTTTCTCCAAGAAGAACTTGACGGTGGACCAGAAGAAGGGAGCCGTTATGGTAAGCCGGCCGGCCACCGGAAGTGCCATCTACTATGTCAAGGACGGCGTGAAGCCTTAAGGTGTAATCTTGATGCGGATAAAACGTATAAGCATATTAGGAGTAAATAGTGCATCGAGGAACAAAAAGCATAAAGTGAACGGCAGCAAAGGTCCGGTTGATCATACACATGGTCAAGGATTTCAGAGAGATTTGCAAAATGTTGAAATTGAATGTCACTTGGGGGCCGTTTGGGCATATATCCCACCTGAGGCCCGATGGCTTGGTCAGTCCTTGTACGAGCAGATCAACGATGTGACGCGTCGTTCTGGCCTGGGCCCTTGAGCAATTATTATCCGTATGTGGGAGTATTACCCTATTCGAGGAACTTGTGTGAGGCTCCGAATATGCTGGACAAGCCGACAAGGCAAGGCAAGGCAAGGGAGAGAAGGAGTGCGATGTCACGCTTTGAATTGCAGGGCGCGATCACACGCAAATGCCGAGATGACAACAAAACCTTAAGGGGATGAAGCATATTGCGCTTCCGGAATGCACGGCTTGCGGTGACAAGAGAGAGAGAGGCATTGCTGGACGGAAGAGGACAAGCTAAATTTCCGGTCAGGGGTGGTCTGTTTTTAGGCGTCTAGAAAGATGAAGAGTGACGGCGTGGTAGTGGCGAAGAGGTTTAGGGACAGTATTTAGAGTTTCCTCTAATTATTGAGGCTTGAACGTTGCAGAATATAATGACATGGATGGCTATAACTCAGAGAGCCTTGGGAAAATCAAGATCGACAGGGCCGCTTCGAGTCTATGGTTGGTTCTGGATACGAGCGAGAACATCATTGATGCCATCGTGATCCTTGCTTCTTGGTACCCGACCCCCCGGGTCGATGTTTCTTTTTGAGAGCAACGAGATTAATTAATGCAGACCTGGGACTGTTGAAGCCCAGCACAGCGGTCACGGAAGCAGGCCGAAAGATGTTTGAGAATGAGCAAGGATAGCGAGGATCTGGACAATCATATCTTCCGATGTGTCAGCGCTTCCAGTCATACAATCCCAGTCTAGCTTCTTTAATGGGGGTAATTAAGCCGAAAGAGTTGGATTCTGGGGGTGGAAAGCTGGATTAAATTGAGGCGGACGAATCAGAAACATGATCCTGGCTGTAGTAAGGGCAAACGTGGGAGGTCTGGAATTCCAGAGAAGAGGAACCTGGTTCCTGGACTTTTTGTTATTGTCTAATGAAGCCTCACGTCGCTTTTTGGGCTTCATTTCAAGCTTTTAAGCTTTTGTGCGTGAGAATAATGCAAGGGAAATGGCATAATTTACTGAGAAATGTGGTGTTTGTGGCGGTTTCTATTTGATATCCTCGATGTATGGCTTGGCTTGGCTTATCTGAGGATTTGGAGTTGTCGTGATCAATGGCCCGACGTGATGCTGACTGGCTGAATACCGGAACTATTATTGGTTACACGGCTTTAACCAGGGTGTTGATAATCGCCGTTCCTGGGCACCTTAAAGAACTTTGTGAGACGACGAATTTCATTCTTACAGGTCAACATGTCCTCATTTCTTACTGTGCTGCAACACGATGTCTGAGATAAGATCTTAGGCCTCATGGCATTAATTGCAAATTAGTGTTCTTATTTTATTTCAGGGACTGCACAACTTGACCTGTCCACTTCAACCACTAACACACAGCGCAGACCCAAGCATTGGTCTATGCTTCCAACCAAGGCTGGGGCTACTGCAAGAATCTCACCATGTCTCCTCGTCTCCAGGCCGGACGATCCCATCACGAGATACTTTCACCTAATAAGAGTGCAGTCGCCGTTGCATGTCCGGGGCGGCGCGGCGCGGATCCGGATCAGTTTCCACGGTTTCTCCATGTCGTTTCTGGTGGAGCATCAAGTGTCGCGACAGTTGCAACGTCGAGACGTATATTGGCCAGTCAAGATGATCATTTCGGCAACGTTTATGCTTGAGAGCCTGGGCAGGCGAGCGAGTGGGATAATTAGATATCTTGTGTGTGGTATCGTGTCGTGTTGAGAGTTGAGGCTGGTAAAGGGAAGGGATGCTTGTCGTGATGAATGTGATTGATGTCTAGCAGCGGTGAATATTCTTAGACCGAGTCTGAGTCGATATCACTCTGAACCGTACTAGCCAGGTATCATCAGCTCATGCCGCATGACGATCTCCTCGAGTCGAGTCGGCGAGTTGTGCTGGAGGTAGACTGGTAGATCATGTTCCGGACTGGCTAGGCAGTGGAGGTCAACGTTTGTTGGCTGTCATTGCCGCTGTCGTCGTTCTCGTCATCTGTTAGGTAGTAATATGATGCCGCCGTTGAAACATCCCTGTGCCCCAGCGATGCATACTTGTAAGGTTCTGATCACAGCCCATGCACACTCCACAGAGTTGCAACTCTGTGGTCTTTTGCCGGTATGTATATTGGCTTGGTTCATCTATCCGAACAATCTTCCCTTGCCTCGTTCTGGATCTCCACGGTTATGAGTGCCGAGCGAGGCTAGTCCCTGAGTTTCAAGGGTCGTCCTTGATTGAAGCTATTCCGAGGATAGGTATTGTATTAGTCGTTTAGGATTGATCTACGGGTAGTTGCAGTACTCGGTCAATAATCTCCAGCGGCAGAGCATAGCATAGCATACATGCACCCTAAACTCATGTCTTGTCAAGGCATGGCATGGCATGGCATGCTGGGCTACCTACTTCTTGGGCTGCATTCTATTGGGTTGTCGTAATTCTCCAACATCAAGGGCCAAGTCGGGTTTAGGGCCAGGCGGTGCCATGCCTCTTGTTCATTCACTACTTGGGTTCCCCTCCTTCGATCGTCACAGCGAGCGGGTTTTCCTCATCTTTACAAGTATTTCATCTCTTCCTCTCCTTCTTCTCTAATCTCATCGTTGCCTGCCCTGTCCTTTTGGATACTCAAAGCGCTTCAGTATAATAATAACCACTTGTCGCCCCCTTCAGTTTCAGACAGACAGACAGACCATCTCTTGGCTCCAACTGTCCCCGCTCATATCTTTCCTCTTACTCTTACCCCAGAGCAACTGTATCGCGTACGCATACCGCTATCTCACCCGCTATCAGTTGATCCCTGTTGTCCCCGGGAACAGCTTTTCATTCGCGAAGCAGCTTCAACAATCTGTCATTCTTTTTGGTTGCCTCATTCTCTTGTTGTCTCCAATTCCCACTATATACCCGTTGACTCCGATTCCTTCTCGTCCCTTTTTCATTTCTGCCCTTTCACTGCACTCTGTTGCTGTCGTTATCGGCTTCCATCTTCACTGGAAGCCCTGACCCAGCCAGCCCCATACCAGCCCAGATCCACTAACTTTGGGGGTTTGAGTCGCTGGACTCCACTATCCATTCAATCGGAGCGAGTTCTTCTCTTCAGCCCTGATTTGACTTTGCTCGCACTTCCTCTTCCATCATCACAATCATCATGGCTCCGGACTCGTGGTCCGACGCCGATAGCGTGTCGCAGGCTTCGCAGCATTCTCAGATGTCTAATCAGGATACTTCTCTTGATCGGCAGCTGATCCGCCATTTGATGCAACGCTATGGTCGTGATGGCATTGCTCAATTGATAAACGAGGAGGCAAATTCGTCTTCCATTTCCAGTGAGTAATTAAATCGACTTCCCACTGTCACCGCTAACATCGTATCTTTCAGTCAACGATGGAGCATCTGTAGTTACTTCAAGTACCTTTTCTTCGGTAAAATCTGAAGAAACCCCAAGCATCTTCGATAAAGCTAGCATACGAACTTTTTCATCCGACAACTCATCGACTCGAGGCAGTATCATCTCCAACGTATCCGCCCGCACTGCCAAGCTCCTTGGTCGCAAACAGGCTGCTCGCCCTTCCATCACCCACGAGGAGGAAACGTCACCCGCATCCAATGAATCGTCAACACCAGCACCCAAGCAAAAGGGCTCTTTCACATGTGGCTTTTGCAGGGAAGAAGGCATTCAGAAAACATGCACCCGTAAGAACGACTTGAAGAGGCACATTGAGGATTTCCACAATACCAACGCCCAATGGTTCTGTCGGCAAAAGGGTTGCGACATGGTTTTTGACTGGCAGACGGCATACAAAACCCATTTAAAACAAGCTCACGGTGGTTCGCGCATGGCTCTTGATGAAGCCAAGGTCAACCTATGTCCTCAAACTGTTTTTGCTTGTGGTTTTGAGAACTGTTCTCAAGTTTTTGAATCTCCCAACGATGACGAGGCCGATACAATTTTCAAGGAATTTGTGGCCCATGTGGTCAAGCATTTCGACGAAGGCTCCAACAGCGGAGAGTGGACTTATTCTGCAAGGATACGAAACCTCCTTCGACAATCTGGTCTTGTGCGTGCCTGGCAGGGCACTTCATGGGGTGAGGACGAACGAAGTCAGTTGCAATGGCACCCTCAATCCAGTGGCATTCTCAGGAAACGCCTTGAAACAAGACATCTCGGTGACCTGCAACTTCTTGTTCAGTATGCTATTGCCCTTGGCACAGAACCCTCGTCGATCAAAGAGTATCGCGAAGATTTCATCAACCCTCTCAAGGATCAATGCCGCCAGGTCATTATGGGGCACAAGTCCCGGGCACCTCCTCTACCACCCTCAGGCCCGTCTCCAAGTACGGACCAGCACCAATTCCGCATCTCTCGTGGAACCACAAATCCCAATATGGCATACATGGCTCAGCGCCGCGCCTATGCCCATAGACCCGGGCCTCTTCGTTCTGGCCGATCCGCTCCGGCTCCGCGCCACACTATGCCTGTTAGTTCGGCAACTCCTGGAGCTATGCCGCACCATTTCCAGTACAACATGGCTTCAGCACCCATGTATGATCCCCGGCAACAGCAGCAATTTGCAATGATGCAGCAAGCTAGTGGAGGCATTATTGCCGAGGACTTGCGGAGTTTCCAGTCTATTGCTGGCAATGTTCCAGAGCAGGACATTGACATGCCGGATACTGATATGATGGACTCTACATTCATGTCAAGTCCAAGCTTCTCAGGTCCATATGGACCTCAAGGTATTACAACCGCTGCTGATGGGGCATGTATTACATCGACAGACCCTATGAACCCACACATACAGTTTGGGTTTGACTCAACATACACATAACAAAGCAGACGTGTGAAGCCCACTTCATATTGATCTTGCAAACTGTCCCTATCCTTCTTCTTTGTCTATATATCTGGCGGTGAAACAGCAGACAGGCGTGTCCCCTAGCACCAATTTTCTTGTGGTTATTTATGGATGGGAGTACTTTGGAAGTATTTCATGGTTATGTTTGCTATTGCTCAAAAGCCAGGATTGTGTTTGAGTGTGTTCAAGGTATGGGAGTTTGTTTGGTATGGTTGATAGGTTACACATCTAAGTGTATTGGATTTGATACCCCCTGCTTGAATGAATAGCATTATTTCCCAGGATACAGCTGTGTACATATGTGATTACTGTGAACCATAAGCTCTGTACCATGTGTATCATCGTGATGCTTTGATACCGTTATAGTCAGGATCATACGCGTTCAGTCAAGCATAGTATGCCAATGTCGGATCCGTGAGGTCCCACTGCACGTTCCTCTGAGTCTAAGGCGGTGACATGTCCCTGTGGTAATCGAGGTAGCCGGTCGGTCTCGGAGCTACGGATATCTGCTCCAAGCTTCTGAGTTTACGCAAGATGTCAATCACGATATTACACTTCTGACAAAACAACTCTGAAACAAGGGACAACCTAGATCAAGGTAGAAACAAAATGCAATAGAGTTTACAAGGTACGGCGTATTCCGAGGTTCACGTACAGAGTATCCTTTTACCGACTTGTCAGCGGAAGTGATGGATGAAGACGTGCGTTACATGGTGTTGACGCTAGAGTTACAACCGCAACTGCCGTGAGTGACTGTATCGTTAGTGACATTCCTTGTAGATATAAGTGCATGGAATGTCTTGTTTTGGCCATACAATCTGCCAGGAAAGTTTATGTCAAGGGCAAATGCAACTGTACAGAGTTCTTCCAGACAAACGGCGTTACAGGGTAGCAACCGTTGGCATGGAGTAATGGACCACGAGTCCTTTGTCCGAGGATACAGAGTTTACGCGGAAAGATTCTCTCCATCTGATAACCTGGGAAGATGAGTATCGAGATTCGGATCTTTGCTTGGATCTAGGTACCGAACTCGCGGTTTGACATGTGTCTGAAATGAGGTGATATTGCATTCATCGCATTCAACATCTCATCAATTCATCAACTAACAAAGTAAAACCTCCATGATTCCGAGAGAATCACCTAGCTCTATTCTAAAAATGTTTCATGGCGGCTTATTGCGTCCTGTTAATGATCAAGAAGCAGAGTCACCAAGTGATCAGTGCCGCTCTTTGGGATGAAAAATAGCGAGCGGCATATACAGGAAGGCTGAAGCACAGTCAAAAGCGCGGACGGAAACCAGCTTCACGGACGAGGCCTAAGCCCTCTCGACGACAAGGATCCCCGCGAGGTCGAGATAAGGACCTGGGGGGGCTTGGGGCTTGCGGGAGGCTCTCCCGATAAACCCAGAGTAGATGATGCCGCGGCAGAGAAGGGTTATGGCGGCTTGTCAATTCTTGATTACAGTGCATGTCGAAATGTCACAGAATGTGTTTACATGAGTTTGTGGCTTGACGTCCGAGAACAGGAGCGAGTTAGAGGCAGGCAAAAATAGATGTCAGCTTTTGGCGTTGTTTCCTTGAGCTCAATGGCAAGGTAAGAAGAGGCTTGAGAGGGTTATCCCTGACAGGGGTTCTCTGGACAATAGAATAGGCTGTTTGTAAGTTGGAGGTCAAGTGAAACTCTTGGGGATGCTGGAGATAGGGGACCTGCATAACCTCCACGTGGAGTGCGGACCAAGAAGGGGAATGGCTGCGATGCCGTGATAAGAACTGGTGGACTTGGCTGTCCTCTAGTCGAGTTGATTGCCCAACACGGATACGCTGGAGAGCAGCCAACGGACGGACAAACTTGTTCCCTCTATAAGTTAAGGTTGTGTCTCCAGGTCTAGACAAAGATCTACAGGACGGGTGGACCACGTGGGAGAGCGTTACAGAAGGTTTCACGTCTTCACTCCACTTGAGTCTTGAGTTTGATGTTGATCGTGAGCGTGACTGATTCATCATCATTCAGCATCATCGACGAAGGCTTCGTGAGGCTATCCTCCACGGATGAATCTTGCTCCATAAGTCATAACGTTCCATCGTGGCGTGGTATTAGAGTGGTCTCGACTCTAGTGGTTGCGGGGATATGAGCTGAACAAGTCCTGTCTTCAGGTCCCAGGGTAAATGAGTTACATGATGACTTGGTTAGTGATGCGGTCCAGCACGGGCAAATCGGAAGACTTGGGTGAATGGCAAGGGTTCCCGATAGAGAATAGGATGCCTCACAAACGACAGGAACAGAAGGAGAAGAGAGGCCTGTCGCGGTCTGCAGTAGGCATGTCACCACAATATTGATTGATTGATTGAATTGTTGTTGGTGGGCGATTCATCAATGCAATGCAGCACATCATCTCTCTGTTACCCCAGCCTTTTCGCCTTTAACTTACAAGGGTATACCGTCACGAGGCAACCGTGAGAGCAAGCAGAGCACAAGCAAGCAAGGGCCAATCCAAATCCAATGGCTATGGCTCAGGATCTACAGTGCTGATCATGGTGCCCGAAACGCATCGGTTGCATGAGTGAGCTACCCAAAGAGTACTATATCCGTCCCTCCATCAAGCAACGCATTGTAATTTCCACCCACTGATGGATGCTCTGGCAAGTCAGCCACCACTCACCACTCGTGTCGCGTTGACACAGAAAAAAAGGTCCAGAAATTTTCGAGAAGAAAAGGCAAACGCCACAGGGAAGCGGTCAGAACGTGAGATGAAACAAAGCAAATGCAAACAAAAAAACCCAATCAGCCAGATACGGCACAAACGTCTTCAGTGAAGTGACTTGTCGCATTGAAGGTTTGGGGCCTCCTTTCTTTTTTCTTTGAGTTGTTGTTTTACGGAAATGGCGTTGCTGTCGACTCTTGGGGGGGTTTCTTCAATTTACTGGGAACGAGGCTGCAGCAGCACCATCGTTGGTTGTACTTGTACAGACAATCATCGTCATTATCATGAGGTGAGGTTGAAAGTGAATGCAGGTTAATAAGTAGTCATCTTGCCAAGGACTCTCACCGTAGCTGGGCGAGCATTGGATGTCACCACTCACCTCACACCAGCATCCACACTGATCAAATGTTTTGACCTCTTTTTTTCTTCCTCTGCAACTTTTTTCTCTCCCTCTCGCTGAGGGTTACCAAAATCCCATTTACAGGGGGGGCTCACCTCTCCAAAGTGGCTTAGACCTGACCAGGCTCGTGTCATGACCCCCCCCCATGCTCAGGCCAATACGATCCAAAGGCAACCCTCCAGACTCCGCACCGTAAAGTCTCAGCAGGCCATTCAGACGCCGTCTTTCACAGCAGAAGCCAGAGATTGGCCCATCGTCATTTCCCGCTGAAACAGGGTCGTCTGCTGGCCCGCGTTATTGCTGATGCGCTTGACTATTACGGGGCAAGAATCTTGGCTCTGTCTTGGTCTTCTTCTTCTGAAGAAGTCGAGTGGAGAGGGTGACCGATACTCGGAAGCCACGTTTTATGTGTGCTCGTTAGTTAGGGGATTGGTAGCGATAGAGTTGTTCTGACTAACGAAACTAAAACTAAACTTTGTGCGTGATCAAGTTGCTCGAGTTGGGCTTGATTCAGTTACGTACAACTTCTGGTCATCGTCTGCTGAAGGTGTCAACGGTTTTGAACGGCACTTGGACTCTTGACGGACTCGAGAAACGAACGAACCCGAAGCGAGGAAGAGCAGGGTTCATCAGGTTGTCGATGTGATGAACTCACTGACCTCAAAGCACAGGCAACACAAGAAAAAGGAGCCCACCATGAATGAAATCATCAACCCTCCATTAATTAATACTCCGTATATGTCTGCAGGTATGGATGTCTTCAATGTTGTATCGCGCTGAAAAGCAAATGTCATGTAATTTCTCTTGCATGCAGCTTCTTCTAGAAAGACGGCAGAACTGTTTCAGCAGGTCGTGTCATGCCCGTCTACGTAATGTAATAATATCTAACAAAAGTACGTAATTTGCTGGCGCAGTCCCTTATTATTTTTGGGTACAGCACAGCAGACACTTTAAAATTCACTGCAGAGATGAGATGAGTTTATCGGTAGCTCCAGCCGAATTTTTTTCAATGGGATCCATCATCCATCATCCTTGGGTGTCGCAATTCAGTCGGACTCGACTTGGTAGCCCCGTCCGTTGCTACCCAGCCTGACCATAACAGAAGAGGACAGACCTTACTATACTAGTCTAGGGCAGTGGTCACTTTAGCACACCCAAAAAGAGCGATGACCAAGTTAATCGGGCTATCGAGTATTTAGTAAGGCACGCCTGAATGGCTTAAAAGCCACTGTTGGGAGTATAGTTCCGTGTAAAGCATACGATGTATATTGAGTATCATGTCGAAGGAGATATCTGGGTCCCTGTTGATCCCATCTCATGTGAAACTCCCCAAAAAGTACATCATCGACAGGCACGTCACTTGATTCTCCGTCTCCTGCAGAAAACAGAGTTTCTCTGAGCGAATGACGTTCCTGAAACGGCCTTGGTGATGAACAGGGGACCCCCTGGCTGACGGAGTCACTAGCCCTCAGACTAGCCAGGACATGGATAAGTCAAGCGTGGGTCGACAGTGAGCGATCACTCCGGCAAGCCCGTTATAATGTCTCACCCAAGTCCAGGGATTCGAAGAAAGCTTCTAGAAGGACTTTCCCTCTTCTGTCCTGTCCTGTCCTGCCTCTGTCTCTGCCTCTCTCTAACTAGTCTCTAGTCCCTCTCTCTCCCCTGCCCTACTATCTACTGCCTACACTTCATCTGCTCTACTCTCCCTCTTCTGACTGACATTGACTGACACTGACTGACTTGACCCTCTCTATTACCTGGCCTACCCATACTTTTTATGTCTGCCTCCCCCATCTTCAAACAAGGACCCTTGCGTGTCTCGTCGTGTCTCGTCTATTCTTCACTCTTACATTAATTGATCTGCTCTGCTCTTCTCTGCTCTAATCACATACATACATACCCACAGACTTGCAACTATCGCATCACATACCAAAGCGTTCTCAGTTTACGACTCAACGACTAAACTACCAAACACTAATCGTCGCGGGCTGTCGATTTCCCCTCGTTTCGCACTCACTCACACGACTCGAACCGTGTTTGCTGATCTACTATCACCGGACGTTGACTCAACTCACCGACGCTCCTTGGTATCGCCAGGCCTTCACGACGCCTCACAGACTCGACTGTCAACTCGACTTCGCCGACTCAAACTTGATGATAGTCACATCGTCGGCGACTGTTTTTCATTGCTGACATCGACCTCGACACAAGCCGTTGCTCTTTTGTTCGTGTCACTGTTGTTAAGTCACTCAAGCGCTGAGTGCGCGTTATCGCACCGTCGACCGAGCCTCAAGCACTCTTCAATCACACCATGAACATGTTTCCCTTTCCAGTTCAAGAGGACCAAGTGAGGCCTCTGTCCGAAGAGGACCAGCAGATCCTCTTGGGGCTTACCCGACGCTACGGCGTCTCCAGTCTCGTATGCGCTCTGAGCGGTCTGGGTGCTGGATGTGAGTGATTTCCACCACACCATTCAATGTAAGCCCTGCTAACAATTAACAGCCCGAGCCTCTACCTTTTCAGCATCGACACTCCTCAGCAACACCAGCGCTCCCTCACTAGCATGGAGCAGTTCTGAGGCCTCTCATGCACGATCCGATGCGGCCTCGATTCGAACCCAATCAACATGGCAGGATAACGCAGGCGACGTTCCCTCGATTCACGACGGTGAGATCGGTAAAGTTGCCGATCGCACATGGCTCGACTCGCCCAATCTGATGCAGTCACCCATCCCTTCATGCGATGTCACCTCTCACCCGTCGCCCCGGCATGTCACACCAACCTCTAAGAAATACCAGTGCCCCATGTGCTTCCTCGACAACAACCCCGTTGGTTTCGGCAGGAAAAGTGATTTCAAGAAGCATCTTTACAATTTCCACGGTGCTGATGTGACTTGGCTTTGCAAGACCAAGGGCTGCCATCTCTCTTTCGCTACTGAGCGAGCCTACAGCACTCACGCCAAGGAGACTCACCGCATGGACGCCCTCCCTAACAGCACAGCAAAGACAGAGTTGTGCCCTCAGGTTGTCTTTGGTTGTGGATTCGCCAGCTGCAAGGACCGTGTCTTTGAGGCTTCATCCAACGACCAGGCTTCTGCCAGCCGCGACAAGTACTTTGAGCATATCGCTAAGCATTTTGAGGACGGCTTCGATGTGAACAACTGGGAGTACAAGGTTCAAGTGCACAATCTCATGCGTCAGTCCAAGGTCAAGTCTGTCTTCAAGACTTGCATCTGGCCCAAGGAGAAGAGAATGCAACTCACATGGCGCCCTCGCTCCTCCGGAGATCTCAAGCGTATGCTTGAGGCCCGTCATCTGGGTGAGGATATCTCAACACTTGTGCGTCTTGCTTTCATCCTGGGCACATCGCCTTTCACCAGCCCTACTACACCGCCACCAAGCGAGATTGACTTGCAGTTCTCTCTGCCCTTCCGATCTCAATGCTTGATGGACACTGTTGGCCATGCCGATGGTGCTCAATCCACGACGGCTGAGACTAGTGAGACCAACACACCCATGGTCACTGTGACGAAGCAGGCTCCTCAAACACCGGAGGCACCTTCGTTCCCTGCCCGACGCATCAAGCAGGAGACTCGACCCACGACACCAATGGACGGTCTTCCTGAGCCTATGGTTCACGATGATCTCACTGCTGGCCCTCATCCTGGAACACCGTTCCCCATTCCTAACGAGCATGTCTGGCCAGTGGATGCACCCAAGTTTGCCCCTGACCAGATGAACACCTTTGCTGATGCATCCATGACCTACATCCTGCCTGGTCAAGAACTTCCTCAGCAACAATGGGATATGACTGGCATGCAACAGCACTTCCCACAACAAGACACTGTCATGTCCAACGTCTACATGCCTCCCCAACAACCTGTAGCTGCTCGTCCTGCTACACCTATCCCTTCAAAGCGACCTGGATCTTGGGGCAAGAGACTCAGCCTTGAGAACTTGCGCCCTAAGAAGAAGACAAGCGTGTATGGAAGCCCTGCTTCCGAGCACGAGGCTGTCCCTCCTGTGCCAGCCATGTATGCCGACATGATTCCCACGTCTATGCCAGCAGGCTACGAACTGCCAATGCGAATGGGCCACCCCCAACAAGGGTACACATCCAACCCTGGCTTCATGCCCCAGGCTCAACAGCAACAGTTCGGCTCACCCACGACATTTTACTTGGATGACGGGGACATGAGACTATAAGGCGTTTTTAAAATCTCGGAACGGAAAAGCATTCTTTGAGCATCATGATTTCATTTATTCTCCTTCTCAAACTCTGCATTACCATATATCTGTACTAATAATCACCCCTGAAGAGGAGGACGAGGAACATAACGACAGGATACCCATCCTCCACTATCTGACGAACTTTCTCTTGTTACACATTTCCTTTTTGTCTGTCATGGATATACCAAGACAATCACATACCTATTTCCTTTTATCGTCTTTTCTTGAGTGTCATTGTTAGTTATTTGTTTGTTTTGAGATACCACGGTGTTGAAGAAGGATGGAATGAGATGAGACGGGAAACCAAAGTCATGGAACGCTGCATAGGGCACAGAATTGTTTAACTGCAGCATGTGTTTGTTTTCTCTCTGTTCAATATTGCATCTTTCGGGCAGTTTTATGCGTGGATTACTATACCGGGATAGGCAGATACCCTTGTGTGAGGCCAGCAAGCAATTGAGGATATTTGCTCTGGCGGGATACATATGAATAGATAGGGAGGGAAGCATGCCAGCGAGATATATGAATTAATAGAATCTTGAAGAATATCTTTTGTGCCGTTTGCCTGAGTGAAGTCTGTGTATTGACTGACCGGACAACCAACCGATATCTCACAATCTTGCTTGTTTGATTGGATGGCAATGCTTATGCTTCTGAAACTCATGTATTGTCTCGATTCGATGTTGCAGTCATGCCTCGTTGAACTCTGCCGCTGTCCATGCTATGCGTGTCCTGGGATAGCTGAATCCAGAATTACGATCGGCAGCAGCCCGGTTCGATGTGACACTCTCAACATGACAGACTTTTATACACCAAGATGTGATGAGAACAAAGCAGCTGGAGGAACACTTGATGCCGCTTCCCACAGCGGAGCACCCTCGACTTGGGTAGCAGATCTCAGCCGTATCTCACTCCAAGCTACGTATGGTATGGGATATCCCGCGCGCAGGAACGAATGAAAAGTCCATGACAGGCCAAACCTTAACGAGCTGGAGCTTGGTGATAGCCGTATATGTTATTCACTCGCATGTGGTGATCACTCACCTGGGGCTACTACATTACGGAGACCAAAAAAAAACCCAAGGATCTCCATCCTAAGAGCTAAAAGCTATCTGTAAATTTGGTATATGTTTAGTGCGACTTTAGGTGAATTATGTCCAGTATGCTAGCTTGATGTCAGCAGTCTCATCGCCCCATGAGTCTCATGAAGTACTCGCGAAGATGATGAAAGGCTAAAGATGCGCAGCCAACGAAGAATATATTGGCAGAGGGAGAAATTGAGACCGAAATAATCTACGGCATTCTTGATAATAAAGTTTACATGAGAAATGGTGATGTACTGGCCGAGTGACAGTGGCCAGGGTCAAGGTATGGTAGCGAGGCGTGAAAACAAACAGGGTAATTAACAGCAAAGTCACAGACCACTGACAAAGCAAAGAAGTCACAGGGGCTTTCATCACTCTAAAGTCTTTCTTTTCTGGAGGGGTTGTAAGGTGGCAGGATTACGGTTTTGTTTGTGAGTCATAGCAGCCACGAGGCGTGGTTCAGCAGAGGCAGAGCGATTGTAAGCATGAGCTCTGGTGATGAATCACAAGCGGGATATATGGGAAAACGAGGATATGGTGAAAATGTAGTATAATATTCTGTGGGAGATGTCGCTTCTGGTTGTGCCGTTTGGACTGGTTGATTGGCATCGCAACCCTCGACGTCCAACGGGAAGTGGTAGGAGCGAGATAAGAAGCCTCTAGCGATACTAGACGATGCTATATGAGCAGAAAGAAGTATAAATAATGGTTAAGATGTCTGAAAGGATACAGAATTCAGATAGAACGAAAGGGAAGCCATGGTGAATGGTATTCGCAATGCACCTTGAAGCATCCAAAGTGTGAAGAGCCAAACTTGAGTGACAGCAGGTTGGAGACTTCAAGCAAAATGTGAAAACAGAGTTACGAGTAAAATGGGATCATTTTGAGGAATTGGTGAGCGAGTTACACAGTCGTTGTCGTTGAGGGATGCTGTGGAAAGGAACTCCAAGGCAAGAGATCATCCATGCAATGTCGATCACCATGCAGAGACAGACAGAACGTTTCACAGTTTGCTAGAGACATGACATATGGGAGAATAGCCTAATGAACAATGAGATATGGCACAGAGGCGTGCTGGATTTGTTCCTGGGACTGGGCTCACGTGGATGTAATACCTACATATACTGATTCAAAACGCAACCTTTCATCAACAAAGCTCAAGCAAAGCAGCTTGGCGCAGTGGAAGCGCGCCGGGCTCATAACCCGGAGGTCACTGGATCGAAACCAGTAGCTGCTATGAAGCATTCCTTTTTTGCAATTTCTTTGTTCTGACTGTTGGCTGACGCCAAAAACCAGCGCCGGGCTGTTTTGGCTGTGAGATCACCAGATGGCATCCTTTTATTTTTCGCGGTTAATGCCGAGAATAAGCGATATGCCTGAGCTCTCCAGCACCCGCCCATTCCACGGCTGATTTCATGATATGAGCTCTTGATATCTCAAAGCGATCTTGTGTGCCGGGTTCGGCACGGCGCAAAAAGCGAAGTGGATCCCCAGGGCCGGAACTGAGAGCCGGTTCGGCATTGTACTGCGGCGGTTTTGAATGTGTTGCGACAATTTGTAAATGTAACATGAGCTTGATGATATTCTAGGCAAGCTCTCCCCTTGATCAAATAATATAAATTACAGACTGGTAAATTTCTAGGCGTTTGCCGAAAGCGTCTCAGAACTTCAATTGACAACTCCACGGAAGTTTGTTGGCAAGGACAAAACTGGTACTTATTAATGAGCCAACTGCCCCATCTGCTATCCCCAGCTTCTGAGAATATCAGATAAAATCTCTATTAAAGTCATCATGTTCCCCGACTTATATATCTACAGTCTCTTACACCTCAGAGTGTTGAACACGCTGTCACGTGGCCCAAAACAATAAGTGGATCCAGCGCCCATCGTTGCCCCACCCACTCTATGTGTTCTCCAAACTTGATATCCTTGTAACTCCATCAAAACGCATCGGATCGACACGAAAAATATCGCAATCGATTCTCCTTGACGAGAAGAATAATTAGAAAACGTCAAAAAACTCAAAAAAATTCTCCCGACGTGAGACTCGAACTCACAACTTTCAGATTTCATTGTTTTATAAAAGTCTGACACGCTAACCAATTGCGTCAGCCGGGATACGACTGATTGTGACAGTGGACGCGATAATTTGGATTTCATTCGCAGTTGCAGCAGGTGCGTGAAGCATTGCACCTTCCTCGTTCGTTTCCTCAGCCTGTCCACAGATAACACTCTCGAACTCCCAATTTTCAGATCAAAAGTCTGACACATTAACCAATTACTTTAATGACGATGCTTCATTTACTGAAAGATCAATCTCTAAATTGCCAAATTGTAATTGTACTCTTTGACGGCTCGTTATTGGCGAAGCCGCCAGGCTCATGAAACACCGTCTTGTATTCTGACCAAGTGATAGGCCATTCTATTACGACCATAAAGACTGTAATGTAAACCATTCACCGTGTACTTAGTAAACAGGAGCAAGCCATAATGCACTCAGCGTTTCTTTCACAACGGATTGTGAGTTTAAATTCCGCCTGCTCGCGAGTAACATAAAGTAACATACTTCATAGACCACTGCCTCAAAGTATGATCCTGCTAACAACCCATGCCAGTGTTGGCGACCTTTGAACCATCTCTGTAGGTGGTATACAGCAGTACAAGACGCCATGGATCTATTTGTTCAAGGTCTGCAATGGAGATCCATACAAACCAGATTCTTGGACGTTTCTGTACTGCCAATATGATGGCATTCAACGTAACATCATTTTCTCTATGTGCATGGACCTAATTCTGGCGAACGGAAAAGATCGTGCTGCGAAAATGATACGGGATGGGTTTGATTGCTCTCGTTCTGGCGCTCTTTCGTCTTTCCCAAGTCGGTTCTGAGTGTCGCTGACGACGTTCAACTGACCTTTCCCCTCCCAAGTTGTTCCTTCCTACCTATCCCTACTGCTCCTTCCACAGAATGCGAATTCAATTGGCTCCTGAGGCAATAACTTACGCTGTGGCTTCTGTGCAAGTTCTGTGCAAGTTCTGTCATTCTCTATCCTCACAACCACCTCCATCACCACCACCAACATGCCTGATCGCCTGTCCGACGGTTCCGGTCTTCTTGCCCTCCTGGAAAGGTACCGACACCAAGGGGACGGCCTTCCAGGAGGGTTTGCGACTGAAGAAGAGATTGCCTTCGCCGAGAGTGACTCCCCCATCAAGGGGGAGCGTATTGCCCCGGGCCCTTAGCCAGAATCCTCCTCCCCTTCCTCTTCATAGTGGGTGTGTCGGTGTTGTCTTGTCGAGGGGATGAAAGAAAACTCAGGACCTTAACCCTAAGTGGTGAAAATATTTAGGTAAATTTAGCCTAAGCTTAGGGGACTCTTTACTAAGTTTATTTTGACACCCTGTATCGAGGTTACGATTTGGTGTCTTGGGCTTCGCCTCTCCTTTAATCTGCTCCTCCGGGAGCTGTTTCGCAAACCGCTCGCCAAAGACGACCACTTGAGCATGAAGAGCGACAAAAGAGCCCATTCAGATCTCTCAGGGATCGCCATAAACAAGGCTAGTACCTGACTATTAAGAAAATTACCGCAGCTGACCTCCAATAGACAGTTTCGTTCATGACCGAGCAATACTGCGAGAACCACTCAACCACCCGCGTGGTGCTGCTCAAATCGGATGCCTTGCCCAGCCTTATACCATACCTTTCGACTGGCGGCTTCACGCCTATATCTCCACTTCTTAATCTTCTCTCTTACTGCTTCTGCATTCGCAGTAGGCGTCGCGTCACCGTTGAGGTTGTCCGCCGGCATTCGGCGCCGGTTGTTATGGGAAGTCCAGTTTCTTTTTAATAAGGTCGTTGTGATGGCTGGGCATGTTTCAATAGTTATACTGTCCACCTTTGGACTTTGCTTGGGTTAAGCAAATTCGAGGCGCAGAGCTCTGCTATTTACAACTTCATTCTCCTACCCTTCTTCGGGGAGTCATCAATTGAGCCAGTGAAGTGTGTCGTTTGGGTCAGCATCGTCCGGAAGAAAAATAGGATGCATGGCAACATCAAAATGATAAGAGTGCAGAGCGAAACAAAATGCGGATCTGCCGTTACTCAAACTCGACGTATGTATAACCGCTGGCCTTGCATCCGCATATGCTTCACCTTACAAATGAAGCTCGACCGACATGCTGGCCAATTCCGCTACAGGGGTTTGGCTGATCAGTAAACTTTTGGTCTAGGCAGTTTCATACCCCACTAATGTATTCGGCAGCGGTTATCAGTAGTTGAAGCAGATACATAAAGCAGTGCTGCTTAACACTTCCAATTAGGGATCCGTCTTCAACCTCAGACCTTCTGCATTGCTCATGTACTTGCATTTATCTCACTGAAGCCACTGCTTTTTCAGGGTACTTGGGACATCATGGTAGCATCGGCTTGGCGGTCTAGAAGCATGTTGGATAAAGGCCAACTCCAATGAGATAACGCTGTACACCCTTGCGCCATCGACAAGGGCTTGCAGGATCGGACTAGACAAAAGGTCTTTGAATTCCTCCCTGGACTACGTGGCCCTCTGAACACTGATCACTCTGAAGTTTCTCCCATTATCGTAATTTGAGTTCTATAGCAATGTCGGGCTACCAACTTCAGTCACCATGCCGCGTGCAGGACGGCCTACTCATTGCGCAGAGCCAGGTCTCAGCTTTCTTTGAAGAAGCATGGTGGAGATTATCATGGACTGACAGAACTCGAGAATCATTGATCCAGAGCATCGCAGATCGAAGCCCCAAGAACTTGCTCACCAACCGAGAAGTTCGGAGGCATCAAAAGATAGTTCACCTCCAAACTGGAGACATTGTCGGATACGCACGGTGGATCCTCCCCGAGTCTCACAGAGACGCTTGGCTTGAAGCGCAAACGCCAGACGTGAGCGATGAACAGAAGGAAGTTTTTGCAAAGCGTCATGCGGAAACCGACTGGAACCCACGCGAGGATAATGATAAGCTGGATGATCATATCGATGGTTGGAGAGAGAAGCACAAACAAGAAAGGGACATGGGTAAAAATCACCAAAAGAATGCTGCGTCAACTTAGTTAAAACTAACGCCCAATAGAATTACACTACCTCTGCGTCCATCCAGATCATCAGAAAAAAGGACTAGCTAGCTTACTTGTCAACTCAGGTCTCGAAGAAGCTAAGAATTTAGGCATCGATGTCATCATCGTGGCCATGGGCCGACGAGCTCTTGGTCTCTATTTGAAGCACGGCTTTGAACTGCTTGAGGAGAAGAGCCAGAGTATGAGTAACTTCGGGGTTGATAAGCTTTACGAGACCTTTTACTTGAGAAAGAAAGCGGAAAAGTGATGGCCAACAACTCTTGTATCTCGGACCATCTTTCAACTACATATCGACAACTTCCCTTGTCCAAAGAAGCCAAGAGACGTTCAATGGTTCGCTGTATTAGTTGGCGCAGCGGGGACTACCTAGTTGAGATCGGTATTGCTATATCTATAAACTAATGCACGTCTATTCTTGGCACCCACTGAATACTACATATCATGCACCCATGGTTTGATACTAGTAGACCCAACTCTATGTCTCCATGCTCTTATAGCTTAGACTTGATCTTTCCAGCAAGATCCTTCACCTCGCTAGTGAATCGATACACAATATTATCAAAGCTGTCTTCGGGGAAAACATAAAGCCAGCTGATCTCGTTATCGCTGCAGAACACACCGTGTTCTGCATCTCCTGGTATCCAAACGAGGTTGTTCTTGGAAACTGGGTATCGTTTTCCTTCAACTTCAACTTCTCCGGATCCAGATAGAATGTAGTATAGTTCTGCTTGTTTGTGGCGATGCAGTGCTAGAGTTCCTTGAGGAGGACATGTGGCGATGCCCGCAGTAAGTGAGGTCGTTTTTGTTCCTGGCGAAGACAACAGAGTGTGCCAGGTTGCGTTTCCTCGCTCCTTTTCGATAAATGAAGATGGAGTATTTTGCAACTGGGCACCAACATCGACGATCAGCGGCTTATAGGAAGACATGTCAATGACAGCAGCAATCAAGATGTTGACGGAAACGGAAGAAACAGTGATCGATAACACAATTCAAATAATATGATAGACAGAAAGGCTTGAGAATATCGATGGGGAGTCAACTTCTTATAGTTTAATGTCTGATACCAGCCCCAACAATGCATCTCAAGCTTGTACAGTGTCGACGACGCCTTATATACACCATCTGACGCAAATAGAAAAACTTGACGGCCTGATAGCCACAAAAGGTAAACATACACGACTTGTCTGCCGAAAGTCTCCAGAATTATATGTGATAATGATAGAAGAGCCACATCATTGAGGGGCTCGCACCAATAAACATCAACTAAGTTGTTGTGACATATGCACTAGACTCGGAACTGATCTAGGATATCAAGTCTTGCATTAGCTAATGATTAGGGTTGCGATATAGTTTTCTTGGCTTGATGAATGTTATCTTTGCCCGTAGACATTGCTATTCTCACAGATAAGTTACTGGACGTTGTAGATGGGTGAGCTATCGAATTTGACGGAATGATAAGCTCCCAGACGAGGCTTGGAACTATCAGATGGTGGCGTAAGTAATCTAGATGTAAAGTCAAATGGATGAGCCAATGATTCAAGTACATAGTGTTTGTAAACTAGAAACGTAGGTAGTTACATATCGCTGAGGTTCGTTCCACGCCTTGCACACAACCTTGAAGCCGGTTACAGGATTCTCGAGATGCAGCAGCTCCAGATATCTGTCTTGGCAAAGAGAGATATATCTCGAGTGTGAGATAGCTTGGGCCACAAGGATGAAGTGAAATAGACCAAAGGTCTTCATGAGCTTTGATTGTTAGGGGACTCCGTTCACTTGATTCTGGTCAAGTTGACAAAACCACCAGATCAAAAGCTCCAGCCCCAGACCAAGAGCAGAAAAGGAAGCCTCATTCTGAATGGGCTTTTCTGCCTTCTGGCTCCTTCAGTTCAAGTCGTCTAATACGGGAAAGGCTTGCGTAGAATTAATTTCATGGCAAAGGGTATCACCAAGAGTCGGGTGTCTGAAAAAACGAGGAATCCAGCGCCAACTCTTCATACATCGATAGCGGAGTTACATCTCGAAGAGAGCGGCTCAGCAAGTTAATATCGTTCTTTTACGAGTATCAGTCGGCTGAGGCTCTATGGGCTGTCGTTTTGTCCTGGTCAACCAGCTCGGTGATATTGAGCAGAACAGATATGCCTTGGAGATTTACAAAGCTAATGCTGGTTCGAGGTATCAAAGTTACTAGGCTAATTGAAGAAACACCTGGACTTTTCAGAAGTTTGTGATTTCCGTCTTTGAGAATCGAGGTCAGAAGTTTCACTTGCCTAAGCTATCGTTGACATGTCCGATAACTAAGGATTTCTTTCAATGTCTATAAGCTTCACTCTGAACTCCAAACACGAGAAAGGAAAATGCAGTAGAGATGTTGATAAAAGCCGGGATCGACGAGATCTTGGGAGCCTCACTCAAGATCAAGAGGTTGGAGTTTGTGGGGAAGCTGTAAAATATGGGCCTCGCCATCGCCGAAAACAGGACCAAGAGACGTGCCATGTGAAGATGGCAGCGGCCAAGATCCGAAATGAAGCCACCATCAGGAACAATTCACGGCGTTGATAATATTATAATTGATTGAGCTGAGGCTTCTCAAGAGTCTTTGACAGACAAGTAAGTTATACTGTAAATCCTATTTTACCCAAGTACAATTCTGTGAATCCCTTCATGGCAGAAACAAGAGGCAAAAAACAAAAAATCGGGGATCAAAATGGCCCCGAATGCACAGATCCATCTCAAGCTAGGGCAGAAAGGGTAGTGGAGGATTAAGGGAGCTGCAGGACCAAGTTCCCCCGCTTAGTCTACCTCTTCCCCGACGTCAGAGCACTAAGGTAATGTCACATACGCCTTACAGAGATGGAGATAATGATAAGCAGATTGTTCCCGTTGCAATGAGTCAATGTCCTCCAACGTCGGCAAATGTCATGCATGGTCTGAGAAACGGTAGATACAACGCCAGAAACAACTGCCAGAGTACAAAACTGAGTCGATTTTGCGTTCCCTTGGTCCAGCTAACGCTGCTAGAGGCCCTGCTAGGCCGTTCTCGCAGCCAATCCAGCCAATCTGAGGGTCTGAGTAGGTGGCGATATCGGCCATTCATCTAGACCGTGATTGGCTTAGCAGGCCACCATCAGGTCTAGACAACTGCGGTGCCCCTGTAACCGTAATCCCACCTCGATTGGGCTGGGGGAGAGTCGGGGTGACAGAATATGCCCGACACGGGAGTCTACATTATCATACAAACCCAAGTCTTTGCATCCTCGATCTTTTTGACAACACCTAGGGGAGGAAATAAAACTCAGGACCTTTACCCTAAGTGATAAAAATATTTAGGTAAATTTAGCCTAAGCTTAGGGTGACTCTTTGCTAAGATTATTTTGACACCCTATATCATGATCTGGTGTTTTCTTGCCCCCCTGAGGAACACCTAAGGGAGTCACCTATCCTCAACCCCACACTTGACCTTGGCCCCACCCCGGCCACCGGCCCTCCGATGGATGAACAATTGCTGAGGTGCTCGCTGTGATATTTTCCCCCGGGCTCGCCCTCGTTTCTCTGGCCTTTTTTAGCGGGCGAAACTCAAAACACTTTTTTCTCTTCTCGCCTCCAAACACTCTTGCGATCACTTTTCTCCCCTGTCCCTCCCCTCCAGGTTTTCAATTGATCATCGACTCTTGATCTCCAAACCTCTTGCGCTTCTCGAGCCTCGTGGCTCCTCTCTAATTGCTCTTCCTCTCACCGAGCTCTTCACCTCCACAATGCTCCGAACTCGCCAGGCCGCAAAGGCCATCAGGGCCGTCGCCAATGCCCGATCCTTCACCACCACATCAGCCGTTGCTTCCGTTCACACTTCAAAGAAGGTCGCCAGTTCCAGGAATCAATCTACTGCTGCTGCGTAAGTTGTCACTTTTGTTCTGGTGGCGGTTGTGCGTTGCCCCGCGTCCGGTACCTGACATGGGGGCAAAATTAATTCCCACGCGCGCGACAAATACCAATTCGAGACAACAAATGCTAATACATACAATTGCAGACCTGCGCGCGATATTCCCAGCCCAGGATTCAATGTCGAGAAGAACCAGAGCAATGTCCAGCCTCTGGTCAACCCCCGGAAAAACGACATGGATGAGTCGTATGTAACCTCCAAACTCAATGTGATGACATATCCTGACAAACGATTGGCAGTTTCATTGGAAAGACTGGTGGTGAAATCTTCCACGAGATGATGCTCCGACATGGCGTGAAACACATCTGTACGTCCGCCGTCCTACATGCCGCAAATAATGCTGATTCAATATAGTTGGATACCCTGGCGGTGCCATTCTCCCCGTTTTCGATGCCATCTACAACTCAAAGCACTTCGACTTTATCCTCCCTCGTCACGAGCAAGGTGCTGGCCACATGGCTGAGGGTTATGCCCGAGCTTCTGGCAAGCCCGGTGTTGTTCTCGTCACATCTGGTCCCGGTGCTACAAATGTTATCACACCTATGCAGGATGCTCTGTCTGACGGTACCCCCATGGTTGTTTTCACAGGTCAGGTCGTGACAACTGCCATCGGTAGTGATGCTTTCCAAGAGGCCGATGTTGTCGGTATCTCTCGGGCATGCACCAAGTGGAACGTCATGGTCAAGAACGTTGCCGAACTTCCTCGACGCATCAATGAAGCTTTCGAGATCGCCACCAGCGGTCGCCCCGGTCCCGTCCTCGTCGATCTTCCCAAGGATGTCACTGCCGGTGTCCTACGGAGAGCCATCCCTACCGAGACTGCTCTGCCTTCTCTGCCTAGTGCCGCTTCCCGCGCTGCTATGGATGTGACCAAGAAGCAGCTCGAGGGTGCCCTCCAGCGCGTCGGCAACCTCGTCAACAAGGCCAAGAAGCCCATCATCTATGCTGGCCAGGGTATCATTCTTTCCGAGGGTGGTCCCGAGATCCTCAAGGAGCTCGCTGACAAGTCCTCCATCCCCGTTACCACTACTCTCCAGGGTCTAGGTGCCTACGACGAACTCGACGAGAAGTCCCTGCACATGCTTGGTATGCACGGTTCTGCCTACGCCAACATGGCCATGCAGGAGGCCGATCTTATCATCGCCCTCGGTGCCCGATTCGACGACCGTGTTACTCTGAGCATTGCCAAGTTTGCCCCTGGTGCCAAGGCCGCTGCTGCTGAGGGCCGTGGTGGTATTGTGCACTTTGAGATCATGCCCAAGAACATCAACAAGGTTGTTCAAGCAACTGAGGCCATCGAGGGTGATGTCGCCACCAACCTGAAGGAACTCCTGCCTCTGATTGAGTCCAAGACCATGGACGACCGCAAGGAGTGGTTCAACAAGATTAACGAGTGGAAGAAGAAGTGGCCCCTGACCGACTACGAGCGTGCCGAGCGCTCTGGTCTCATCAAGCCCCAGACTCTCATTGAGGAGCTCAGCAACCTTGTTGCTGATCGCAAGGACCAGACTTACATCGCCACTGGTGTCGGTCAACATCAAATGTGGACTGCCCAGCACTTCCGATGGAGACACCCTAGATCCATGATCACCTCTGGTGGTCTGGGAACCATGGGTTACGGTCTCCCTGCTGCCATCGGTGCCAAGGTTGCCCAGCCTGATGCTCTTGTTATCGACATTGACGGTGACGCTTCCTTCAACATGACCCTGACTGAGCTCTCCACTGCCGCTCAGTTCAACATTGGTGTCAAGGTCATTGTTCTTAACAACGAGGAGCAGGGTATGGTCACACAATGGCAGAACATCTTCTACGAGGATCGATATGCCCACACTCACCAGAGCAACCCCGACTTCATCAAGCTCGCCGAGGCTATGCGCGTCCAAAACCGACGTGTCTCTAAACCCGAGGACGTTGTCGATGCCCTGAAGTGGCTCATCAACACCGACGGCCCTGCTCTGCTGGAGGTCGTCACCGACAAGAAGGTCCCTGTCCTGCCCATGGTGCCTGTCGGTTCCGGTCTACATGAGTTCCTCGTCTTTGACGGAGGTAGGTTACACGCTCCCATAAGATACAAACAAATGCTGACTCCTATTTTAGCCAAGGACAAGAAGAGACGTGAGCTGATGAGAGAGCGTACCTGCGGTCTGCACGGTTAAGCTTGAACCCCAGCTTAACCACGAACCGCAACCAATCTGATACCATATATTCCATCGTGTCCTTTTTCTTAACTTTCTTGATTCCATCTACTTGCGGAGTTTTATGTTTACTGGGTTTTGCCGGCGGGCAAAAGTACCTTTTGGGGTCTACGATGATCAACGCATGAGAGACCAACAAAAAAGCTGGAGGTTGGATTGCATTGAGTGTGGGAGGAGGGAACTTGTTCGTGTGTATGATCAAATGTGCACATGCTGCGCGCGAGGACGCGTGAAAAATTTGAGGATGACGAGTTACGCCGAGGGCGTTTTTATATACCACCACATAATGAATGCCGTTGTGATGATAAATGAGCTACTGCACCTTGAACATTGTGTACTTTGTTGAATGTGTGAGTCTTTTGCGGGCTAGCAATCGAGGCATCTTTTGTCGGCTTGAACATAACGATTGTCGAATATACTCGGCTCCCATTGTGGAGGGTAAAGGTTGACGGATGTGGCAAAGAGCAGCTCTCTTCTCCTGAAGCCTTGTTGAAGAGCATAACCTCTTATGACCTTGGGATCCCACTCCAATCGCATTTGAAGTACACAAGAATTATAGAAAACTGTAAATTTTATAGCCCGATAATGGATGTATGTACGTACGTAGAAGAGATGTCGCGCGCCAACTCATTGCCGTATGCTTTGCTTGTCTCAATTACCAAGCGCAACGTTTGGAAGTTGATGGCACGAACCACCCAACAAGGCAGCTTCATTGCGATTATTTAAACGAGCAATTATCTTGTCCTCTTACGTGTGAAAATGGTTAGATGGGCGAATCGTAGTTGCTCTGGCGTTCCGAATGATGGCTGACAACGTACAGACGTTCATGTGTGTACCAAGATGTTCCATAGCGGAGATATGACAGCCCAATGACAGGTCTTTTGTGCCCTGTCAATTGAGGTGAAGAATGCTGTAGCACCCACCAGATATTATGGAAGAATGGTTCAATTTGATAGTGATGAACTTCAATTTGAGTCGAGCTTGTGAGGGCTGCGATTGGAGACAATATCGGAGCTTGCCGGTCGA
This sequence comes from Fusarium nygamai, assembly GCA_001262555.1. Lineage (NCBI taxonomy): Eukaryota > Fungi > Ascomycota > Sordariomycetes > Hypocreales > Nectriaceae > Fusarium > Fusarium nygamai. The sequence continues at coordinate 2,274,134 of LBNR01000006.1, forward strand.
GATGGCACAACGTAGCTTCCATTTCCGAGACTGAGTGGGTTTAGAGTATGCATAATTTACTTTATTACAAAACATGTTTCTTAAAGTAACCACAATAGATGCGTTGTGTGTGAGTGTTTAGTGTTCCTAGAATATAACTTTGTAGCAGATGCATGATGCCCCAGCCAACCGCGTCGGTTTACATTGAAGCTTGCTTGTACAGCTAGCCACACGACAGAGTTGGACCATCATGTAGGCTGCAGTAACACAAACTCTGGTGAGCGAAAATTACGAAATTTTAAGTTGTCTCTGAGAGTGGATGCACTCAAATGTTAGTATAAATAAATCCGTACCTCTACAGCACTGCTCGTTCCTCTATATGCCCCTGGTTAGTTTAAAGAGGCCGATGCTGACTGGGCAGAGTAAGTTTACTACTTCAACAACTCTTTGCTGAAAGTACGTCACTCATCGAAATTTCACGCAACAGACTCAAGAGGGATGCCAAACTGGCACTTGGGGGGTTTTAAGTACACAGGCAATGATGGACAGTCTTCAATGGTGTTTCACTAAGCACATTTGGACGTTAACTGAGCCTGGAGATGGCGGCACACATTGGGTTTAACCTTCACGATTCAAGTGGACTTCACAGTGGGATCTCGGGGGAAATGTCTCAGCTGGGTCAAGCCCAGTGGGCGAGCCAATGCCACGAAATGAACAGGCTATTTAGCCAGTCACTATAGTGTCAGCATATGACGGGCGTCGTAATTTGCCCTTATGCCGACTAGGCAACCTGAATTACTCTAGCCCTTTTATGGGTACGGTTTCAGCCATTGAATAGACTGTCCGTTGACCAAGGGCATGTGAGACGGTGATGATCATCGACTAAAGTCAACAATCTGAGTCTCAAGGGGATACATGAAGGGCAGATACATGAGAACGCTGGGGGTACAAGAATGTGCTGAACATGAATGAATGAGTGAGTGATGATGATGAAGAAAAGAATAAGAAGAGACTCGAGGACTGAGGGGATCGGATTTTATGGTCGGCCACGAAGAACTTGAGGGGGAAGGAGCGTGGGTGAGGTGGGCAGGATGGTGGATGTACTGGTTCAGGGGGGAAGGAACGAGGCTGTCTCCTCCCCGTCACGATCATAAGGAGTCTGGCAAGTGAGGCATCCATCATTTGCAGCAGTTGAACAATGGAAGGCAAGAAGAGAGGCAATTGAGAGGCTTCTAAAGAGATGGGTAAATGGCGGTATCAAATTATAACTAAGGTAAAGCTGAACGTGCTTGTTTCAAGGCGTCAGTCGGCCACTCACAGCGACCTGGGAGCAATAGAAGCACCATTAGGAACTAAGATAACGTTGACGGTCTAGATAAAAAGATCCAGACATTGCTGTAACTAAGAGATGGTCGAAAGGCGCATGAATAGACAAGCCGACACAAGCAGCTCGAGTGTCTTTGCAATACCAATTGGTACCCAAGGGGAATGCCACTGAGACGGACCCCATGGACTACTCAGGGGAAAAGACCATCATCACTGATACAAAATTAGGGAGATTTTCTCCATGGAAGTAAGGTAGTCTGAAGAGCTTCACTTGGAGACTACGCACACATGCCCGTGGGCTCCTCTACACAGTGTTATCACCGGTTGCCTCCTCAAGCTTGCATTGTAACTTCACACTCTGTATCTGAGCCCACCAAAAGACTCAGATGACGACACAAGTATAGATCTATCATATCCCAAAATTGACTGCCGATAATGTGGGTTGGTGCTATGTATCCCTGGGGCCTTCGTGCGTTCGTATGCCAAACAGTAACTCGCACATACCGGCTGGCACGACTGTAATTTGAAGAAAACACATTGTTCAATTGGGTACGTGATATGTAAGCAGCAGATTGACTACCTCCTCAATGCGAGAGACTACCTCAAGACGCGATCCTATCGACCCCTACACTGAGCTCAAACTACAAAACAACCCCCCCAGCGTGACATCCACCTCACCAAGGCATCAACAGACCGGCTCCAGTCAGCAACCCGACCATCAAAGCAACCCCGAAGGCAACCCCTCCAACCATTGACAGAGTCGAAGCAGCATTATCATCGTCCTTAGCCTTCCCATCCTTATTATCATCGTCCTCCTTGGACCCATTCTTCGCGGCCTTAACATCTTCAGCTTTGTAGATCATCTCAACTGCAGGAAACTGTCTAGCAATAACCATTGATGCAACCAAACTAGGATCACTCCAATGTTCAGTCAACGCAACCGTCTCCGTGGTCCAAGTTATATCGGGGAGGAAGGAGATAAGCCCGTCTGTATCAGAAACAGGTTCACCCTCGACTGTGTGGACGGTGACAACGCCCGCGGTCTCGGCGATTCCCTGATAACAAGCGCTACTGTAGCCAGCTGAAAGAGCAGGGGCAATGGAGGACCTGCAATATCCGTAGGGGAGAGAAGCCCAGCCGCTGCAAGCGATGGAGTTAGTGTATATCATAACATATTGTCTGAGAGGTCGACATACCTTGGGCAGCACCACGCCAGGGTCTCGGAAGGCTCCAAGACTTTGAGCCACCATTCATCAGAGCCCATCTGCTGGGATTGCGATGAGTTTACGCTCGTCGTGGAGGTAAATACACCACTCCTATACGCGGAGCCAGTCTTATCACCGTGTGCAAGTAATCCAGCGGTAGTCCAACCTTCGGGACAGTGAATTCCAGGAGAGTGAAACGGTTGAAAACCTTGTCCAGACTTTGGGTTACTGTACTCTTTGATGATGGAATCCATGGCAGCCCCGGAGGGAAGACATTTTCCATAAGGGTCAATCTCACAGTCAGGAGAACCAAATCCATAAACCAAGGAGCTCTCGAGGGCATAGACGAGATGATCGGTTATTGCCCTGGTGCATTCCGGAGGAGGCGTGTAAGTCGTAGTGAGAGGACCAATGTTGCTGACAGTTATGCCAAAGTATTCGGTAGCAGTAGGCATGTTGGCTGAAGAATGATCTGATAGTAGTTGAATAATGTGAAATTGTTGTGACTGACGATATTTCATGTGCTGGTGATATCCTCTAGTTTATATACAGTTTAATCATGAATATATCCGGAAAACTATCGGCTGTCTCCTCGCCTACGGGTGGACGGGACGAGCTTCCAGACAGCTGGTATGATTTTGAGGCTTAGGCATTGCATAGCACATCATATTTGGTACCAAGAGTTTTTAGAGTGCTCTCTGTGGCCTCAAGACCCGGCCAGTTCCCGTCTGAGCTTGGTGTAAGGCACAGCATGCATACCTTGCAGGAATGCGAGGCCGAGACCCTGAAGAATCTGGGGAGGGAGCCAATTTCAATAAAATATACGAATTTTGTGTTGATTGAATAATATCATGATTTATTAACTGTTGATGGTAATTTGTTATGTGATTGCTTCGCCGGTTGTGGCCCTGCATATCAACTCTAGCTAGAGTTTCCAGGGAAACTCCTCTATAGTTCAACATCTTCGCTTTTCCAGCACGATTAGTTGAAATTGATATTAGTGCTATCACGCATTGTCTTATTCCAGAAGCACAGACAACTCGTAAGTGCCATAGTCTTCCACTGCATCCCAGTTCACGCGTGGCACCACTGCCAACAAGTTGGAAAGTTCCAATATTGTGCATGCTGTTCCAATCACCGCTTCCAGCCCACACAGCCACAACCTCGTGACCGTTGTTTGTAATTTCATTTCCCTGATCTGGCTCATCGCTGGGGTTTCCGTTATTAGGCTCTTCTGCTCCGTGATCCAGCCGGACAAGCTTCCAGCCATATCTTGATTCTCCGACGCTTTGAACTTCTGCTGTAGGGGCACCATATATCGAATCTTTCGATATGTCGGTCTGCGCCTTGGCCGACTTGCATGCCGAAGCAGTATTGGTCCTTCACTGTGTTCCTGCGCCGTGGGATTAGCCTGCCTGATGATTCGATTCCAGGGGTATGGCCACAGTCGATTCCACATTTTCCTTCAAGCTCAGTATCGGCGAGGATAGGGAGACCTGACCTGGAGTTGTCGTGCAAGAGCAGCTGTCTGGACCATCCAGCAGGGAGGCGTATGGAATAGAGAAGGCTCTCCGTCGGACATTCCCAGGTAGAACGAGGATCTTCGATGGGAAACCCTCTTGTATGAGGCGCGCAGTACATGGGCAATGCCTCGTTGGACCGAGTGAGGCAACGTTTCGGCTCCAGCTTTGGAGTCGGAGTGTCGCATTGTAGTGATTCGAGGAAGGTGATCGCAAGATATCTGGTGTTGATCATCGTTTGACGGGAGGCGTTTGAACTTATGCGTTTTATACGTGTGAGTCTGATAGCTTGTATCTGACGTGTACTGGAAAAATATTAGCTGATGAAACTGGGGACAAGTTCAAGGCAAAGCGCTCCATTGCACCAGGAACGGCATAGTCACGATGTCCTCAATATAAAACGTCGGAGATGTGCTGGCTGCGCCTTAGGGAGGCAAGCTGATAGTAAGGCATGATTTGTTATAGTGCGCACAATTCAAGTCAAAGACTGTGCAATGAGCGGAGCTGATACGGCCACCAGGGAGCGCCCAGCATACAAGTGGACTTCCGAATGCCTTCATATAGGCGAGTATGCTGCATAGCACAAGTTTGATTATGATTAGTATGCTGCATAGCACAAGTTCGATTATAATTAGTTTGCTGCCGAGTATTGACATGCTCAAAGAGTCAATCTCAACAGAAATTGCCCTGAACTGTGGCAATTGATGGTATGTGCTGACCCGTGACTGGCCTTGACAGCTGCAGGACAGACATGTCACGTAAATAATACCATGGTCAACCGATGTGCATCTGTAGTCCAAAAATAGTCAATAAAGTGCAACAAGACAGTGACAGAGGAAGCACTGTAAACGTGTAGCTTACAATTGAATTTTGATTCATTGTAGAAGGTGACATAATAAAGGACAGGCTATTCTTCCCTTCGGAGAGCAAGAAAATATAGAACCTTGAAATGGGGTATCAAAATAAACTCAGCAAAGGGTATTCTTAATAAACTTATGCTAAGTTACCTAAGTCTTTTTGTCATTTAGGATCGAGGTCCCGAGTTTTCTTTCCTCCCCAAGTCTACCCCTGAATCCAACTAGGTCTCGTTCAAAGGCTGTAGCTAAAGACACAATTCCCAGGTAAACTTGTTGCTTCTATCCATCTCAAGTTGAAATAAGCCAACATAAAACATCCTTCAGACATAACGCCATGCCTCCACGATTTCCTCAGTCCCCCCACTGGTAACTCTCCTCAAAACACCAAACGCTATGCATCATGCTTGAAGACATGCGTGGCGAGGGTCAAACAAAACTCTCTAGGTCTAGCCACGACAGTTGCTGGTGATCCTGTAATTGCAAGTAGGCAAACTGGCCTTGACTTGTTGTGGCTGGCTGGAAGAGAGCGAGATAGCTGTAAAGGGAATTGCAAGCCGAGATAATAAATTCCAGAACAGACGTAAAGAGAAGCAGGTAGAAGTGCGGCAAACATCTCCCAGATCCATCTGTTGGGGACGTTAATTGGGATTTTTCAGTGTGTTGGCTTGATATGTCTCGTTGAGACGTCATAAGCTTTTGATCCAAGTGTTGAGGTAGAAGCTCATCAAGAGACAGTGGCAAGGAGAGGGAGGAATGGGTATTGATGCCGGCGAGACTTTAAAAGACAATCTAATTTGCTGTCTGGTTCGAGAGGATCCTTGGCAAGTTTCCCGACCACCTCTAGAGGGAAGAGTGGGCAATGAGACAAGTCGGAGAGTGGAGGCGAGACTCGCTTCGCTAAGGTTGACGGTTTTCTTTTGGAGATGTTTCGAAGAAGTTTGCCACCTGAGTGCACATTAGAAGTACTGAGATGCGTTAAAGTCGACACGTTGACTGCCGAAAGGCATCTCTTGTGACTTGCAGCTGCTCCTGTTGTGAGGGTCTGCGTCCACCCTGAAGTGGGTTCTCGAAGTGATCTTGAGTTTGATGCATCAGGTAGTGGGAACTCATTGCGAGCGTTGTCTCGCATTATCTACCATGTGTTAGCTGAGGGCACGTTACCCCTGAGAGTTGGAAGGTATACCTTGAACGAAGAGATATGGGATCAAGCCAAAGAGGAGGATTAATAGTTATCAGGCAGTTGTAATGATGTGCTGATAACGCTCGGCCACTGTATTTTGCTGCATTGGTGACAGTCTTGGAGTGGGTTCTGTGTGGTGATATAAGGTAGGCTTCCAGGGCTTGGAGCGTTGACGAGAAGAATGGTTTGCACACGATAATGACTAGCCATGATGGACAGCCGGAGTGAAAGAGAACTTGAGACCTTCCCCCATGCGCGTGTCCCGGCGACTATCCCATAGACACCGTTAGCCGTGTGAAACGATGTACATGAGATGGTTCTTACCTTGGGCCTCTTCTGGGCTTCGAGTGGCGGGCAGGGCATCCAGTAGGTGTAATGATGATTGTTGGCGCCCTGCCCACCCGCCATGAATATCCGACTTTGTCCCCAAAACCAAAAAAAGCCACGCTTCATTGGTTTCGTCCATGCTGGAGAAGTCAGCCAGGTTGGCGGCATCAAGCAGAATATCAAGAACTCACCGGATTGCCCGCATGGACAAGCTGAGTGCACCGATGGCCACTTGAAATGTTGGTAGTGGCTGTCGATTTGGGAGTCAGAGTGTTCAAGTCAGGATCAAAGAAGATCAGAAGGGGTGACTTTACCTGTGTTGCGGCCATCGGTGCACAGTTTGGGGGGCCGCCCAGCATCAGGCTTAGATGTGCTGGTTGTTTGATGATTTGTGAAAGCCCGATACTGGACGGCCAGGCCTTGTTGATGGATGAAAGGGATAGAAAAGGGGGATGACAATTTGTGATGTTTGTTGTGAGGAAGAAGAAAAGAGGGGGGGAAGAATGGCGGGTGGGCTTTTATAGGATGGAAACCCAGAAAGGAAGGCAGCACAAGAAGCACTAAAGCCTTTGGGGTTCAGGGGATTAACCACTGAACCGCTTGATCGGGTGTATCACCCTCCCTAGGTGCCGCCGTCACTCCTTTGTTTTTCGTTTGATACCGTCTTATTGCAGACAAACTATGATGTATTTTGTTTTTAGGACTCCAAATATTCATTGAATATTGTCAAGCAACTTCTAGATCCGCCTCTCCAGATTGCATGGTCTCGTGCACCCCTTGTTTGGTCTTTTGTTGCTTGCTTGCAACCTGTCTTTGAATTTCCCACTAAGGGAAGCATGCCCTGCAGTTCGAACAGCCCGTTACCCGCTAATATGGCGCTCTGGATGCATTCTGCGTGCTCGCAGAACCAGAGGCCTGTGAAACAGTCACAGATCTTCGTGCTGTCTACCCAGAACTCAACCATCAGTACCACAAAGGCCAATCCTGAGCCTGCCCCGAAGAACATCTACCTCCCAAAACTGCTGTCTATCATACTGGCTCACTGCATATATAGATCGTCGGTCATCTTGCACCATAGTCCCTGCCTGAAACCCGCGCTCCACCTCGACCGTTCCAGGCCTCGAAGCACGATTGCGAAAGCTCCCTTGACTGTGCAGCCACGAAACGAGCCCTGAAGAGCAAACAAGAGACACGATAACAAGTCAGAAGAGGCTCACCATATGGAAGCTATTTCCGAGAACCCCTCCCCCCTGAAGCGAGATCTGTCCTGGCCCAGAAATTCCGCCGAAGTACAACGACGCAACTCCAAGGCCATCCTGGAAGCTTCCAAGACAGCGCTCCAGTGGGCACAAACGAGAAACGATGCCAGCATTTACTTGTACCTTTTATCTTTATTTCCATGGAAGGGTGATCTTGGTGCGTATCGTGGGCTCGATCCTTGAAAGGAGCGCACAGAGCTTAAGGCTGCCAGAAGAATCGATACTGTTACCTGCTACCCACCAAGGCTTCAAGATACATGAGAAGACCGGCCTTACCAGCGAATAGTTGAAAAGTGGATGCTTTACCACTATTCCATCTCCCAGTCGGTATTCGACAATCAAACTGGGCGGTAGAGCTTCAGCGTCAGGGACTCAGGGTCAAGCAATCCGACCCAGCATTGACGTAGGTTTCGAGGTGAGCCGTGGAGTGCCGGACGCCCTGATAGTTCCTTTGAGTTCAATCCCGAAACGTTGGAAAGCTAATCATATACAGCCATAGATCCCCTGCTTACGCTCCGACTATCGACCCAACGGCCGCCTTCTATCTCGAGCATATTTCCATATCAAACTTAAACAAGTCAGATCGCCTTGACCTCTCAAGTTTGAAAACTACCACACCAACAAGCCCCCTAGTGTGCAATTCGAAGGTCACGACCCAAGGGGAACCCCTTGTTCTCCTCTTTTGGTGTATCAAACGACTACTAGCAACTTGCCGGCCGCCGCTGAACGACTCCGATCATATCATCTTGGTGACAGTCCTTCCATTTGTACAGTTTGGAGACTGGAGACTGGAGACTATGGCGAGTCCTTTGTTTGGCGAATCTAGTCGGGAGTCATGTTTCTTTGTAAGTCGAGCTTGGATAGCTGTCCCACGACAAGTCACTCTGTTCCTCGTTAGCAAAGCTTTGTGTGTGAAACAATCTGCCTCATTCCACCAGAGAGATCTTCAATCACAGCATGCATGCTTGACTAATAGTCACATCTTCTACAGCGGATTCTTGGGTGTGGCTGTGCCTTTTGATCTGGTTCGCTGACTTTCATAGATCAAATGAGCCAGTCTGCCGGGGCATCTACCACGAATAACGAAACCTCCATTGTCCAACCCCATCAGAGCGAATTTAGCCCGGAGGCCACGTAAGCATCAGATAGCACCGAGTCCTGGATTTTCCGAAGAAATCCGATCAGACGGCTTGAAAGAAGGCGAGACTTATTCGACGAGTACAAAGGCACGATCAGCGAGCCCAACTTGAAGAAGACCAACGCAATTCACGATACCCTCAAGTACGATAAGTATATTTACAAAGTCCTTTATCTCGCCTACTAGGAACCATTGGCCGAAGAAAGAGAGCGGCAGCAATCCGCTGCTATGGACCGACCGGATATTGATGCTCCCTACTGGCGCACCCAGCAGCGGGCGTAATGATATTTCGAGTCAAAACGGAGTCCTACAATGTGTGGACAACGTCTCTGGCCTAGCCGGTGACATGGATGCCCATGTTAGTTAGACGGGGTAGTGGCTTGAAGTACGTGTCTCAATCTCGGTCTTCGACCAGCTCAGGGGCTGGGGCCTGGGCAGGATGGCAAAGGTATCTGAACTCGATCAAGCCGTGCTGACTTGGTTCGCCAATATTGGATTGTGGGCCAAGAGTACCAACTCTCTCGGCACCACCATCTGCATGAAGAAGTATCCAAAGAATAGTGGCAAAGTACGGGCCGACATTTCGGAGTTGGTCCGTTTGGAGGCTGACGCATGTAAGTGGACTTGCGTTTGGCCTGTCAAATGAGCCACGGCGGACGGAATAAACGACTTACATTAGATTGAAGGTCTACTGAGCCATCCTTTGTAAGTATTGAAGATCTCAAGCTTGGAATCAGATGTGTATGAATGTATATGTAAGCAGCAAGCATATACAATGAAATAATCGTCTTATAGTTCTAGAGGATAGCCTTTACATTTTCAAGTCTGAGCCAGCCTTTGGGCCAATCTATTGAGTCTAAGCAATACTTGCACGACGAATACAGTACGATGTCTCTGTCTGTCACGAGATCCTATCAAAGGAAGTCGGATACGGCCAAAGCCAGGGGTATCATAGCCAAGACAAGACCAGGTACCAATCCCGCCGCAGCATTACCCGGAGCAGCTGTAGTGGCCGATGGGGCATCACTGGCTGTGGCAGAAGCATCACTAGCTGTTGCGGAAGCATCGCTGGTTGTTGCGGAACCACTTGTCTCTGCAGTAGCAGTAGCCGTGCTTGTTTGCGTTGATGTACTCTCCTCCTTCAACGCCTTCTCGTACTGCTCAACGACAAAGTCGACCACCTCTTTACCGTACTTCTCAAAGTAGCCGCCATGGGTCTCGGTGTTGTTACCCGTGTCACAGTACACATCGCCTGTGTCACAATAGGAGCGGAAGATGTCGCTGTAGTTGTCCTCGCACAGCTTTGTCTCGTTACTGGGACGTTCGAAGATCTGTAATCAGGCGTTAGAGTTGAGACTCGTTCCACGACATGGCGTTGTGCACTCACTCCGTCGTTTTTGCTAGTGCCCTTGTCGTACGTCAGGTTTGCCACGTGGCTTGGGTCGCCGAACGCGATGATCGCAACCACTGCTTCGTTTAGTTTCTGTGTTTGCAATAGATAGATGCCTGCAGGGATGTTCATTACTCACCGCTGTCTTTGACAAGACTCATGGTCAAGGGCTTGTTGTCGCTCCCCCCGCAGAAAACATCGGTTGCAACTTGTCCACCCTGACCTTTTGTTAGTAGTGCATCTTGCATCGCATCGGTCAAGGTTAACGAACCTGAGAGTAGCCAAATACGGCAATTTTACCGTTGGGGCATGAGCTGTGATAGTCGTTAAGGGCTTCAGACAGGGCCTCGACGCCGGCACCCTCGGAATCAAAGTAGTCTGGGTCTTCAAGAGTCGCGGGATAGTCAATAGGGCTGACGATTGAGCCATTGACGCGTTTGCTAACATCCTCCGCGATCTCGCCGATTCTTCCAGATCCCTTGTCCTCACCAGTGCCCCGGACAGCAATCATGTACAATCCATCCGCGCATTCCGTTTTCTCCCCCTTCTTTTGACTAAGGACGGTGGCCGCAAAAACGGCAGCAGAGAGAGCGAAGGGACGCATAGCGGTGATGAAGGGTTAGAGTTTGACGGAAATTCTTAAGGAATGTTGAGAGTGAGAGCTGTGAGAAATGGGTCAGTCAAATTGCGGACAGGTCCGGTGATTGGGGGTATTTATCTCATCTCCAGAGGCACCAGCCTCTTCTAGATCGACCAGGTTTATGGGGTGAATATTCGTTTTTGGATCGGGAGCTTCCAATGGTGGTTTAGTTCGTAATAATACGATGGAGAATCCTTGTAACCCCGCAGGTTGTGATCCGAGGTTTGTCTTAGCTTGGGTTTGGTCTGGGGCTATCGATGAAATTCCTTGTGAGAGGTGAAATGATAAAGAATGACAAGACTTATTTGTTGTTGATGCACTCTTAGTGGCGCAAGGTTCCTATGTTTACCTGCAATAGGTCAGAACCCAAAGTTCATATCGACACTCTCCAATCATGTTGCACTCTTCCAAGCCAATCTGACTGAATGTACATTACCTAATTAAATCCGATAGCATAAATGTATCAAAGGAACAAGATGACCGCGCAAACAAAAAGAAAAACCTTGATAATTTTCATCCTTGCATTTGACGAAGCATTTGGATCTGTACCACTTGGTGTTGTTGAACGTTGCACACTTTCATTTCTTCAGACTACGGACTAGGTACCCTACAGTTGCCTCTGTAGCACAATAGACTACAGCATTCCGCTCAAACATGCACTTCTAGAACAGTCACTTTGCAGTTTTCGTACGCCAAAACACAATACAAAGATTGTACAAGAATTACATCTGAAACATGAGATAGAATTTGATTTGTACACGTCAAGGTTCTCGTTACACCAAACTTTTATGCCGCAACTGCTACTGAACAACCGGTTTTAACGAAGTGAAACAAGTGAAGCTCATCTACTGTCTAAAAAATGGAAGCTCTTGAGATTTTCCTACATTTATAACCAAAGTGGTATCTAGGCAGAAGGCTTTAAAATAATAGCGGAAGTTACTGAAAAGGCCAAGCTTTAATTTAAGGACAATTTAAGATACATTGTTCTTGAGTAGGCATATAGACCAAGGGAAATCCAGTAATGAAAAGAGTAGCGGCAAGTTTATCCCTGACGTTAGAGAGAAACCCGCGAACCGTGAGACAACAGTATCCAATTCTTTGTATGAGTTCTCTGGTGCTTTACAAGTTGCTAGCTATGAGTCACCTATTGAATCAAACATCGATAGAGGTGCTGCACAGTGCACTTCCATCGGTCGTGTCATAAGTCAAGACCGCCAATGAACCCCTGAATCGAAAGTTGGAAGACCAGCAGAAACGGGGTATTACGTCAGGGGGGTTACAGTGTTATAGTGATGATTGTAAGGACTAGTAAAATCAACCACCTTATTTGGTCATTGGAGGATTGTCGTGTGACTGGCGGGCCCAAGGCAAGGTAACGTAAGCATAATTTACCGGCGGAACATTTTCGGTTACTAAGGTTGACACCCCAACGAGAGCTTGGTAACACAACGACACTCCTACCTTGAGGTATACAGACTTTCAAATATTAGAACCGCTTCGTTAGATTTGAGGAAGTCGACAACAGCCCTTTCAACGACCGGCTACACAGTATTCGAGTGCCAACGAAGCATTTCACGTCCTATGCTATCTCTTCTCAAATCTCTAAGATGCCAGGCCACGCCGTACCGCAGATCGATAGCCACAAACGACTGCCAACCTCGAGAGAACTGAGCACCAAGATACCGAGCGTCGATAAGAGTGACCAGAGCAATTATACAGGCCTCGGCTTCCCGTAGCGCTTTTGTCCACGGCAGGGATGCCTCAGCTACGACGAGAAAAAGAGTCGAAAGACTGGCATGAACAAGGTTCGCTCACGAAATTTAACCACCAAGACCTGGCTGACCGTGAAATAGCTCAACTCGACTGTAAAGAGCCATTGAACCGCTTTACGCAAGATCGGGCCCACGATGCCAATTTCAGGGGCAGCTCGCACCGAGAACGCAAATAACACACGTCGGGCTACACAAGACCAGAAGAACAAGACGATCTCGCTCATGTTTGCTTTCAACTCGCCTAGAGCTTATGTCGAGAAAGAGGCCGGAAGCCGTTTGGGCACAAAGTCCCTGAAAGGTTGTACGGGTGAGAAAAAGCGAAGCTAAGACGCCAAGCCGAAGCCTATTCTTGTCCATCTATACGTGCGGGTGGAATCACCGCGTTCCGGCATGGATTCTGACTTGGAGGCGTTCAGCCATTATCCAGCAGATGGTAGCTTTGCGGCACTGCCTGCTCGGACAGCCGCAAAAACCAATTATCTGAATGAGCGGTTCACGCCCCCAGCAGCTATCAGGGAGAACAAGACTCATCAATTTCACCGATCCAGAAAAAGCGACGGAGAAGTTGTGGAAAGTTCTCAGCAAAATGAAGGTCTTTGAGGAGTGCGAGGCGTCCCAGGTGTATGGTCAGGGTCAAGGACAACGGACAATGCGACTATTTTACACCCCCTACGCCACCTACTTCCTAACTGCTCAACAACAGCTTCCTATACCATGGCCTGGTAACTGTTTGTTACTTGCGGTTACCTGAACTGTGTTTATGGGAGCGTTATTTTGAGTTGGTAGACCTGACAGCTGATGCTTGCATCGCGCGCCTTACTCGCTATCTGCGGTTTCAAGATTTAGGGGCTGAACCAAGGGACAAGAGATCAAGACAAGCTTTTCTTCAGGATAGATGGTTCATACTACACGAATATCATCATTCCATATAATTTATCGCGCATAACTGGGCTAAACCTTACATGATCGGTTGCGCTGTACTTGTTTCTTTGCTAGGTTCTCTCTGCCGGAATAAGCCTGGCCCTTCAACCTCGCTTCAACGCAGCCACCAGGAACGCCAGGCACACGCCAAGTCTTAACCAATTCGAGTCCAGAAGCGTCAAACATCTTCTGGAAACCTGCTTCAGTACGCTCCTTTCCGCCCATCGTCATGACAGCCTGATCAAGAACAGCGGAAGCAAAATCGGCTTCTTCTACACGAGGAGCGAGGACCATTTCGCAAATAAGAACTCGGGAGTAAGGCTTCATGGCTTCGGCGAGACGAGTGAGGATTTGTATTCCAACGGCATCTGCGTAGTCGTGTAGGATCATGCGCATAAAGTAAGCTTTAGCCCCTGAATTTCGTATTAGTCGTGGTTCTTGTAAGTCGTGGGTTGGCAGGAGTAGCGTACCTTTTACGGGCTGCTCCGTCATAAAGTCATGCTCAACAAGCTGAACATCGTCCGGGAGAGTCTTCTTCGACTTTGCAAGCTGTATGACTTCCGGTCGTTCTGAAGCATGCAATTCTTGGGCGACAGCTCCAGATGAGCTTCGAGAATCTTGTTGAGGACCGTTCCTTCACCACCGCCGACGTCCACAAGCTCTATGGTGGCGTTTTCCTTATCTGAGAAGTCGTTCTTGAGGGTGCTGAAATCAAAGTGGCCAGTGACGGGGATCGCAACGTCGATGCCGGCCATGCCTGTCTGGAAAGTTTGAAATCTCTCAGGGTTCTGCATCATGATGCTCCATACTGGTGTTCCTTCTTGCTTCCAGTAAGCAGTATACGGGTTATATAGGGGGTCTTGGGGCTCTTCGTATTTTCCTTTCGAAACAAGATAGTCGTCGAAGTTGTGCATATGTTTGAACCATTCGTCGTACCTGCGAGACGTTAGATAAGCCTCAACGCCACTCAGCGCTCAAACTTACATTGCCAGGAACAAGTGGCCCGGCGCAGGCTTATCAAGGATGTAAGCCAATGAGAATTTGGTATGCTTATACTCGCCGCCATCGGGCTCTGTTTGGTCCAGGAATCCGGAAGCAACTGCAGGAGGATGTGAGACTGTGCTGACCAACGCTCTTGGCAAGGGGACTGCCACTGACCTAACACGCGCCCCATCCGCTCTATGTTGAGTGGAATTTCAGCTTTGAGTCTACCAGCCAATAGTGACAATAATCCCCACCTAGAAGCGAGTCTTGGACGCCAGTGGCTTGAGAGAGATCTTGAAGGGATATGGACCCTGTGGCGGGAATGGCATCGAGGACTTTGAGCTTCATAAACGTTCGGATAGCAACCAATTCGGCGATTTGAGAAATGTGTGAGCAGTTGCATGCTTTTCGACCATATTTCAGGAAGCTGGAGCGAGATCACGGCTTACATTGAGGCCGTGGTAGTTGGGCTTCTGATCTGGTGTGATGAGGGCATTTGTGAGCGTCCTTGCTTTTTCGAGGATCTGGACCCTGGACATGTAACCGTTAAGATCTGGAGCATCAGAGTAAGCCTTGGCAGCATCATTGAGGCTGCTGACTAGATCATTGATCTCTTGTTTGTTCGGGAGTGCCATTGTGACGGATGATTCCTGCAGATGTTTGTGTTTGATCTGTTGGTTCCAAGGTAACACTGCAGCCAACAAAGCAGAGACATGAATTAGCTGAGGATAGAGGGGCAATCTTCACCCAGATCGGGGCCAGTCCGAAAGGAGACCTGGAGGATGGAGCTGGCTACCTAAGACACTTGGAGTGGAACCATCCAATCCTCGCCATACTCTCACAGGTTTAGCCTAACAAAATCCCCGGCTCCCCTAAAAGGCTAGTGGCCGTGTCCCGTGTCAAAAACAGGGGGTTGAAGATGATCCAACTCTTTTCACATTATGATTGATGATGGCATCTTGGCCATTTCTTATCAGGATCTGACATATTTCGACGAGAAGGCCTCTGTGTTTATCTGTGCGAGCCACATCGACCCAGACATCACTTCCGTGTCATCACATCTCCAATGCTACCCCCGCTCCAAGATCAACATTCCCCAACCCGAGAGGTCGGAGAGGGAGAAGCTAAAGCGGGCCACGTAACATCAGACCAGGCCCGAGACCCAGATCGCGGAGATCAAGAAGAACAGGGGCTAGCAGAGAGACCGCCGTCGACATCACCAACACAAGCTTCAAATCGCATCGAACCCGACATCTTTGACAACAGTGACCTCGAGGATGAGCTCTACCCAGAATCAACAAACACGAGCTATTTGACATCCATTGCGTCGGATATTCGACGCGGTATTCAAGAAAACGGACGAACTTACGGTGTTTATGGCCTACACAAAGCTTGGATCCCTAGTGACGATCTCGAGGTAAACACAATGCGCTATTCGTCTCAGGAAGCTCGGGTACTAATTAGAGTTTACAGGTTGAGCGCAATGATCTCTATCACTGCAAGTTCACGATGCTCATGGGCAACGAGCTTCACTTGGCCCCTATTATTGACCATCCCCAAAAGATCCTCGATCTTGGTACTGGATCAGGCATTTGGGCCATCGACATGGCCGAGCAATACCCTTCAGCCAAGGTCATTGGCGTCGACACAACTCCGGTTCAACCTAACGTGATACCACCCAACTTAGTTTTCGAGGTATGTCAATCGACCTCCACTGGACACGCCTTTGATTTTCACTGCAGTGATACAACACATTGAACCATACTGACTTCTCCAGATTGACGATGTTGAAGATGACTGGCTCTGGGGTGAAGGAACTTTCGATCTCATCCACGGTCGAGAACTTATCATGGCGATTCGCAACTGGCCTCGTCTGATGGAGCAGGCTTTCACCCACCTCAAGCCTGGCGCTTACTTCCAGCTCTCTGGCTCAGTTCCCGATCTGAAGTCCGACGACGGTACACTGCCTCCTGATTCCGCTTACATCGAGATGGGCAAGATCTACTTCGAGATGTCGCAGCGCATTGGCTGTTCAGGCTGGGAACCGACTCGCTGGAAGGAGCACTTTGAAAATGCTGGCTTCGAGGACGTCGTAGAGCGCGTCCTCAAGATACCTACGAATCCTTGGCCCAAGGACAGGCATCTGAAGGAGATTGGGGCTTTTGAGCTTTCGCATTTTCGAGATACCATTGGAAATGTTTTTGCTCGTGGGTATGAGCAGATCCTAAACGGTGGTCCGAATTACTTCCAGGTACTACTGGCCAAGGCTCGAAAGGAGGTATTGAACCCAAACATGCACAGTTGGGTGCCTTTGTAAGTGCTTGCCTTTGCTCCTGTTTTGGAATCTCGTCAAGAGCTAACGAGTGTCTGTCAGCTACGTTGTGTACGGCCGGAAACCAAGAAGTTCAACTACACATCAGCCACCACATCAGAAGTCCGCTTCTCCCGATGCATAGTTGAATAGCTGTGAGGGCTGTGTTGTATTGAGCCAACGCTGAGCAAAGGGTGGACAACAGGACTTGCAATATCAGCGTGGTGGTATAATCCATGGCTTGACGAATGATGCCCAGCGTACGACTTTCTATTTCTGAACTCTTATCATGTCTCGCTTGTATCCATTGTGTAGTCTTGAAGATCGAGTATCTGAGATCTCCATGGAGTCTCAAGCTTACTGCTAATCTCAAAACCAACCAATTTCTATCCGATTTCGCTGAGATGCACCATCATATCTTATATTATGACAACAAAACCTAAATTCTGCTCACGTCTTTGGGGCTGGGTTGACTAGTAATATGCCAAGAACGGAAATGGTAGATAGCAAATATAATTTCATGGTAATTTCAGGTTAAACAACAGAAAGTATTTGAATTCAACTCGAACAGTAGATAGTATTTTGTTACTGTTAGAGAAATAAGGACAGCATACCATCACAAGGGGGTTATCGGGAGGGGAGTGTTGAAAATTCGCCACTGCCTCAGTCCACTAGAGAGTTCACCAGCACATCCATAGCTGTAGAGATACTTGCCAGCCAAAAGGTAACGCTACAGCAAGATAATTCTGAACACGATGTCTACCCCGGGGATATAAACTTGGATCCAAGAACTTTCGGACGACCATTGAGTCTTACATGATATCAAGCATTGGGGCTGTGTAGAGCGCTAATACACGAGCTTTCTTTTAGCAGTCAAATGAGTCATCCTCCGGGTCTTCTTTTAGTGTATTCATGCTGTAGCAACTGGTCAGGCGCTATGGTATCATGTCAGAGTTGCGAGGCACTAAGGTAGATGCAATTTTTGCAAATGAGTTCTGTGGCCGAGAATTCATGTCACCAAACGGAACTTGGAGCGTCACAACAGAAGCGCCCACGTATCACTACGAGTATCACTGCTAACAAGAGGGGCAGACGGAGCAGAAGATCGGGAGAACACTTGTTTTAGTTCTCAAGTAACTTTAATTAATTCATATTCCTCCACGATCGTATTGTAAGAACAGATTCCCTGGGCGAAGACCAGATGGCTGGATGCTACACAGCTACTCCTAGGTACACCATCAAACAGTGTAGAAGGCTTTGGAAAGAAAAGAAGCTGGTTATGAAAGATCAGTAAAATACCCCTTGATGAGAAGGCAGGCAAGGAGAGTGTCTTACTTTGGTTGGCACTCGAGTCACGCTCAAGGCAAAGTTCAAAAAAGTCATTTGCCATCCTTGGCAATATCAACGTAAGAGCATAGCCATCAATTACAAAGCGTTCCGGATTCAGTCGGCGTAAAGAGAAGCCGAAAGCTGTGGTTCGCGGAGTGGTATTTGGTGACAGCGTCGCTCGGGGGGACGTCAGCTGTGATTTCAAAGTCAGCCAAACTTTGCAGAACAGGTCAAGATAAGATACTCACTGAAGACGCTCACCACATGATGTCGAGCTGGATCTCGCCACCCTGTCGGCGGATGTTGGCTCCACGACGGCGCTCTGGGTTGGGAATGCGCTCGATGGTGACGCCGTAGCGAAGGGCGAGGAAAAGGAAGAGCCACATGGAAAGCTCGCCGAACCACTCAGCGTGGGGCATGCTGTGGGTATAAGCGTCCCAGAACATGTCGAAGTGATTTTGTAGTTTGTTTGGAAAGAAAGTAGAAATCGTGTCGTGTTGGAGTGTCTTGGGTGCAGCGATAAGTACAAGTGTTAGTTGCTGAGGGGAAATTTGTGGGCGGTCCTAGCTGGTGGTACTAAATTTTTGCAGCCCGCTTTGGTGATGCAGCTGTGCATCCCGCAGCTGAGCTGAGCTGACATGGGTTGGGCTGGGCTGCATCACTTCTATTGAGTCACTCCGCTCTCGTCTCATCTCTTCGCCCTCTCTCTCTCCAACCCGCCATCAAAACAATCACTCAAAACAACATCTTTCGGGTGGTGATAAACAATCATTCCCTTTTTATTATATACGCAAACATCATCATCAGCATCATTATCTTCTCTTCTTTCCAACTCATGTAAATCACTGATAACAAAGAAGAATATCCTGCTTCATCGGGCTCGTTGCCCCTTGCGCTCACCAAGCACGCGTCGAGGTGTCGAGGTGATCCTCTGCAAACTTATCCTTGTTTTCCCCTACTCCCCTTCATCTTTGAACATCGCAAACTTCATCTTCAATCCTCCTTTGTTCTCATATTCCAAACATTTACTCCGCTGCTCTTATTGTTTCCCTATCACAAAGCTACACTGGGCTGCAATACAGCAATCATGGGTGGCAAGGCCTTCGCTCACGCGAATCCTCCTCTGGAGACACCTCGAATGCCTCACGCGGCATATCTGGAGGCCAAAAACACAGTCATTCGACGCCTAAATGAGAAATTTCACTGGACTAATGTTCCGATGGAAGGCCCCGGCAAGGAAGACCACGGCGACGTCGATGTCCTCGTCTGCGAGATGAAGGGAGTCGATATCTTCAAGGAGAGTGTACTTGATGCCATCTCTAACGCCCTCGGAGCTGAATCTCGAATCACTGAAGGTGGCGCCAGTCACTTCGCTGCTCACTTCGCTATCCCATGGCCTGAGCATATCCCTCTTCCCCAGGCAAAGGGAAAACCAACTCTTCGTCCACCGGTTGTTTCCATCACTCCTCCGTCACCTCCGCGCCCTTCTGCTCGTTCTCCCCTGACTGTCACTCCTGGAAACCCGTTCAAGCCTTCTGGAAACGCTCCTACAGTTCCTACTGCCAGCACTACTACTGGAAAGCCTCCCCTGGATTCAACCTTGCCTTCTCCCTTCGGTCCACACCCTAACCCCCTTGGTTCAAACCCTGCTCTCTATATCAAAGAAGCTTCTAGTCCTGACACAAAGCCAAGTGCTGCGGAGGACTCAAAATCAAACGAACAAACCGTAAGTCGATGCTCACTTGCCTTTCCAGGAGCTAAGCTTACACCATGTTTTAGGACGCTACAGCTGCGGGCCCACAGATAAAGCCCTCATTCAACGATTCTGATGGCGTTAGTATCACCTCTTCAGAGCGTAGTCAAGCATCTGCTGCAACGGCTCCTGTGACTGGCAAATGGGGAACCCTCTCTTACATCAAGAGAAAAATGAAAACCGGCGACTCATCTTCTCGTAAGCACCATTCCCTTCTCGAACACCCTGTTCTTACTGATCAGGCTGCTAATATGAATAGGCTCCTTTTCACTGTCTACAATGTTCAAGCGTGGCAAGTCAGGCCGAGATTCTGTTGCATCAAACTCTACCCGCGGAACTCTTGAAAAGGTATTATCATACAAAGACTTGACCATGTTCACTATTCTCTAACGATAAACTCAGATCAATAGTTCCTTTTCAGAGCCTGGTGCTACCCTTCCAGCTGTTCCTGGACATGGAAATTTCAGAATCAAGAGAAGGACTGTCCCAAAGTCGATCCTGACTGATAACCCTTTCGTTCCCCTCCCTTCTGGTCCTGTTCACGATAACCCATTCCGAGATCCTCCCCGCATCTTCATTCAAGTTGACGTCCGCTACTGTCTTTCCAGGAAGCAAGCTAAGTACTTGCGCTTCTTCGAGTCACACGGCGACTTTTGGCAAATCGTCGGATCCATCATCAGTCCCTATGGTCTTACCGTGGACGACAAAGGTCTTCACATCCGGGTGGAGGAAGGGGAACGCATCAACCGTAAGAAAGCTAAGATCCTCCTTACCAGCAAGCCGGATGACATCTTGATGTTCCTTGGACTCCCTGTTGCTGAATACTGGCGTCCCTTTGCCACCACCAACGCTATGTTTGAGTACATAGCCAAATGTCCCATGTTCTCTCGATGCTGCAGCACCTTTGAGGAAGAGATGGGCGTCGTCACTGCTAACGAGCGTCGGCGCATGGCCTCGCGTCCTGTCTATCGAGAATGGGTTCAGGAGTTCAAGCCTCGCTTCCTAGAGAGAGGTTTGGATTTCGGGAGCCCCTTGACCCGTGATGACATCAAGGAGAAAGCCTTCAATACTTTCAAGATAGAGTCTGAGTACCACGCCCGAGTCCGATCATTCATCCTGGGCTCACAAAGAGAGGAGCTCCGAAAGTACATCAAGTCGCTCGTCCCCCTGGAGGACGACTCCACCCCGGCCAAACAAAGACGATCCAAGACAATTAAGGCCATGTCCGCCATCGTCATTGATGGCATCGATGCTTCCGAGTTCGGGATCGCCGCCCCGGCCAAGCTCCTCCGGGGAAACGGGACGTGGGACATGCCACGCACCGAGGAGTGGATTCGCACCAAGGTGCACTTCGTTGGCCGCTATGCCAACATGAGCGCGGCAGAAAAGGAGAAGCTGAGGGCAGAATCGGCGAAGAGGAAGGAAGAGCGCGGCTAGGGTCGTCGCCGCCTAACGATCAACGATGTCCCGGAGGCCCAGTCCGGGGAGCCTGAGCCACTCCCCGGACTGGCTTAACTCAACCTCGGCGCCAGCCAGTAGGCTGGTTGCCAACCCTCCTCCAACATCAAGACCACCGGGTCTTGAAGCTGACCACCAAAATTTTGTCCATGTTTTTAAAGGTATGTCCAGCTTATTCAAACTGATATCCTCGTGGAACTAACCATCCATAGTTCTATTTCACCATTTCCAACGGTAGTCGATCGACTACATACGCGGCGCACGTAATCTAGTTTTTTTTGGAGCAGTCGGGGTCAGACTGTTCTTTTCCGGGTGGGAGGGAGGCCTATATAGGCGGAAAAGTGTATATACAATTTGCTAAAATCGGAGTTCTTTTTGGTACCATTATCAACTGTCCCCCAAAATGCATCTTCTGTGATATGTGTAATCTTTGAAGCTGCTGTTCTATGAAGTCCTTTGCACTGTCGTAGTCTTTGTACGGTTGATTGCTATTCTGCATGAAATGGGTATCACCAAATTGGTTTACAGCAGATTAGTTTGATATCTGTCACTTTGTTGGCAGCTTGGCTTCACAGGGGGCACGTATTTCGTTTTCAGTAGGTTACAGTGGGTGCCTGGGCAGTGATATTGCCTTTGTACCTGTGAGGTGCAGAGCTCAGATAATGCATATGACCTCATCACGTTGCTCCCAGCTGGAACACTCCCCATTATCTCCCCAACACCAGCAGTAGACGCCCCTGAAATTGGTACGCTAGGGATACTGGGCTATAAGGTACAGTTCATTTGGTTTCCGAATTATCTGCCATCGATTTGCTGTGATATTACGCGAGGGATGGGACCCCTTTTCCCACAGATTCATCACCCAAAATCCAACGCCGAAGCACGAGCTACACGGGTAAACCTTTCCCGACTTCCTTCTAGCAAGTCGTCCCCAAACACAGTTTTCTTCTTTCCCACTCCTCTCCCAACTTCTCTCTTACTTTATCTCCACCTCACAACTTTGGGCCCACGACATCTCCCTGGCCATCTCTACTGGCATTTACTTTGTCATCGACGGGATATTTGGGAGCATTCTCCTCTGCGGAGTTGGGCCGCACCGACCTTCTATCCGCATGGTCGGTCCCTCCTCCAAGCCTTAACCAAAACCCAGGGCGGTCCTCCGTTGCTGTGCTCTCTTGACACTTGAAATCTACAAACCACCAACAAGCCCAAACCGCTTCTCGTATAAATCTACAGAAAAGGCCTTCGCATGGGTAAGTTGCTACCAAGATTTCTAAGTTTCATTGTTCCGCCTGCGGACCTCATCGTCTCCTGTACAAAAAGCAACTCACTGACTATCTCGTGTTCTTCACAGCCCTGGCATTGGCCGCTTCCACGTTCAGGCCACGATAAAATTTTCTCCTGAGTGCTAAATCACTCTAGCGTTTGATTCTCCGTCAAAGGTATGTTTGCTTGCTTATTCTCCTCCATATTCATCTGTATATCATGAGCGTACCGTGGTACTACGTTTTCCCCCTCGAGAGCAAACATCACGAAGCCTCACCTGCACCTCAGTTCCTCTGTCTTTACTCCTGCAGCTGGTCTACCAAGGTGTCTTGAACAGCGCCGAGTGGAGTGTGCCAGTTTCATGCTTTTTCAATCTCAGCACACTCTGAAATCCATCTCCCTTCCTTGCAAATATCCGGATGCCTAAGCGTTGTGACTTCTTGGCAAAGTCTGCTTTCCTCTTTATGCCTCTCGATCTTGTTTCCAACCTTTGCCTCGCCAAGCTAACCTTATTTCCAGACATCCCTCGCTTCTCTGGATCCTAAGCTCCGAATCCCAAGACGAAATGCCCCGTCGTTGGTTTTCCGATAGGCTCCATGATGCCTGGGGACGCGTGGCCAGTTGCCGTGGACGGCAAAGGGACCAAGGAAGCCAAAGCACTCAATACTATGCGGAAATCGTGGCTACTCCTGACAAGAGCCCGGATAGGGCCAGCCACCTCCACCTCCGTCGAGGTGCCTCTGTCCCAGATCTCCTAGCCCGTGCCACCCTCGGGCGTATTCCCCCACCGCTTCCTCTTGATAGCCAAAGCCTTTGGGACACTCCAGCACCTGACATTTCTCCTGTTCAGTCCCAGTCAAGTGGCGCTATCGGGCTCGGAACTTTCCTTAGGGAGTTGGAAAGAGAAGCATCCCGCTATGATCAGCATTTTATCCCAACAGCTATCATTACGACTCGCAACACGGGGTCCATCGACCAAGGGACTGGGGATCAGCCCTGGATGCTTCCCGGCCAAGTAAGTTTCACTACAAGCCTCGCCTTCACAATGGATGCCCCTTTGATCGTCAAGCCTGCGGCAGCACGAACATGTGTCAGCAATGTGAGCTGACAATGGAAATAGGATTTCTTCCCTGAAAGCCAGCCACTGGTTCCTAGCCATCTGAGAACCGGATTATTTTCGAGGTATGTCCGGCATACGCTTCTTCCTACTTACCACGCTAATTGTGACTTTCTACAGCTCTCAACCTGAACATCGCACGCTTGAGCCATGTGACTGCTGCAGCCCAAAGTTCTTGTTCGGAGACTGGCGGGCCTTGACTCTCGACCGTCTCGCACATACCTTTACTCGTCACGAATCTTTGGCATTGTCCTCTGAGCTTCGCGGCCGAGACGATCTCAAGTCACAAGACAAAGCCTTCGCGATCCCCATCAATGTTATTACTAGTCAGCCGGGCTAGGGGCACCTGCTGCAAACATACATTGCCGAAGTTCACAGCAATGTCTTTGCCCTTCTACTTGAGGTTCTCGCCTCCCCGAACGGACTGATCGGCCAAGAGGACGAGCTTAACCTCCCGCTGTTGCTTGCCACATTGTCATATGCTCTAGACCAAGGCATGACCCGGGAGACCAGGAAGCTCAAGAGAACTATTGATCGATACATCCCCCTCCGCATGTTCCACCACAATCCTCATACCAACTCACCTCGTCTGGAGTTTGAGTACTACGAGTTCCGTTCCGAGGAAGTCTACCGGGCCTGGCTAGTAGTGTCTCAAGATGGAAGACTCCGTGACTACCTCTCTCCCAGTGAGGTGGTGACTCTTTACGTCTACTTAGTGCCTAATTGGTGTTGGTCCGGCTGCATTCACGACTACGACGATAAGTTCATAGAAGACACAAACACTGCCTGGGCCTATATCAAGGGCGACCCTGGGAGTCAGTTTGAGCATGTCTTTCAAAGTTTCTTCAATCGCACACGACTTGGATTGCATTCCTGGACTGGAAGCGATACCCCCAGTGGTGGAGACCAGATCTCTGTGACCAAGACCGATTCTCACGAAGAAGCTCTGCAAGCATTCGGCAATCAACCCCAAGCCCAACCAGACGGCGCTCTCACCCTCTATGGCGTCCCGTTCCAGGGAACTCGGAAGGCACCGCATCAAAACCGCCCTCCAGTAAGTGGAGGTGACTTGGAAGAAACCCTTCGGGGATTTCAGGGGGGCCCACACCGGGCTCTCGATGCACTTTTCACTGGTGCGCCTGGGGGTTCGGGTCACGACCCAACGCCCGGGACCCAAGGTGCCCTTCACGGGTGCTCTTGGTGACATGCGTGAGAACCCACGCAGGGTTCTCGATGCACTTTTCACTGGCGGTGCTGGGGAGATTGTTGATGGGTCAGTTGAAGATGGGGGTTTCACTGGTGTGCCGGAGGGTCCGGATTACGATCAAATGCGTGGAGGTCGAGATACACACTGTATTGCACCTCCTGTGGCTGTATCTGACATGTCCGATAGTACAGAACGTGACATTCGTCGAATTCACAGAGAGACAGCTGTGTTACCTCGGGTTGATTGATAGTTAAAGCTTATGATATCTCAACGAGACATATCAAGCCAACACGTCGAACACATTCCAAATACAAGCAAACTTTCAAGAACATGTTGGTCAGATTTTGCATCCGTTACCTATCGATGTACCTAAGATTAGATTTCTATCGTTGGAAATTTTCCGCATTCCCCTGCCCAAGTTCTCGATCATGTCACCCCTAGAATGACTCGGATGCACCACATCGGTAAGGATCGTGAAACCCATATCAACAGTGCCGTGGAACAGCAACAATGATCTATCAGGTCAAAGCGAGTACGCCCAACTCACCTCAAAATCCCATTCTGTGCTGGACACAGTATCTTGTTATAAACTCTGCGTTCTTTCTTCCAGTGTATTTCGCGCTTGGAAGATCATATCTCTCGGTAACATACTACAAGGGAAGTGCTGCGTTAGATTTCAATCGGGGTGTGGAACGACTCGAGATACTGTTCATTATCCTTGACTGACTTCCATGATGTAAGACAAAGGGGTCTTCTTGTCTTTTTGGGTGTCTGTCGAGTCTGTTCATCCATTGCTGTACATGTAGAACTGATATATCGTGAGATTCTGGATATACATACTTTATCCTTGAGACTAATTAAGTTCAGATATAGTACTATCTACCAACCATACAATTTTCCGGAACGCCACCTGCAGTATAGGTCACTCTGCAATCGAACAGGCCGCATCGGTTTCGAAGACTCGCAGTGTTCGTTCGTCATGCTTTACGCTGTCTTATCATCGCTTTCATACGCTTTCGTCGTGGAAATCCAGCATGTTGCAAGATCTTGTGATTCTTAGTCATGGATCATATGTGCAAGACGAGACTTCGCCTCCCAATGCTTTTTGTCGTAGGACTAACTGTTGCAGAGTCTTGTGTCGAGTGCTCCCCGACACTGTCTTGAAGCCCGCTTAACCCTTGAGAAGGGTCGAGAAGATGCGATGGGGGCAATCTCTCATCTGCAATGCCAGCACCACCATAAGTCGGGCCGCCAACGTGGCTCCAGGGACAGAACGCACACCAAGCCATTACCAGACACAGTTGCTCGATGATGGATGCTTGTTGCGTCAGGATATCTCGGTCTTGGGATAGCTCAACCGTAAGCCCGTATAGTCAAGATGGTTTCGATCGTCAGGGACAAGTGTGGCGTGTTTGCAAGTTTTCGGTTGAAAAGATCTTGTTCTCAAGGAACTAGTCCAAGGTGTCGATGTCCGCAGGCAGGTGGAATGATCGTCACTATGCGCTGGTCTTCTGTAGAGCGGCTGGAGATAAGCGGGCAAGGAAAGAGTTTGTTCGGAAAGCGGCGCAACGCGGGCGTAAATGTTGTTAATCACCTGTACTGGTCATGAGGTCGTCTTCAAGGGGTACCTTCGTTTCGGCTGTAGGCCATAAAGTCTGTAGCTGCTCGCTTCATGTTAGCATCTAAGCTGTAACTCGTGGATTGCATGTCCAAAGGGGTAGCTCGTCGCTCTCACTGTGATAGACCATGCTGGCAGACCTCTTGGGTCATGCTGGCAAACTCTTTGACTTCGAAAAATGCAGTTCCTTGTTTTCTCGTAAACAGACAAACAATGTGTGCGGTTTCTGACTCTGGTGTCCCTGATGGACTTCAGACCGGAAGGCGACTTGTCGTGATGGAGGCTGAGGTTGGGTGTCTTGCCTTAATAGACTCATAACTTGTCGTTGACCTTGACTTTAGCTGTAAATGAAGATCTTGATGAAGGAATCCAAAATGGTAGAGGTCCCAATCTCCGACTCGGGGCTTCTCGCCTGTATGGCTTCGTCCGTTTCGTCGAGATGGCTCATCTGATAAGGTTCTCGGAAGTTTGCTTGCTTCTCAAGCTGAATCCTCAGGATTCGTCACCTCTTGCAGGGCTTCGTACTGGTTCTCTTTCTATTGCAATTATTGCTGGTCTTGGACAGTAGGGGTCATTGTGTACACCACAGGGAGCATGCGGCGTTTCCAGACTGGCCCCAGGCGACATGGCCTTGCTTCTTCGTGTTGTGATTCGGAATATACTCCAGGATGTGGACTTCAGGGGTTGTTCGCTTCTATCTTAATGTCAAGCAAGTCAGCAGAGGCTCTGTGAACTCGTACGAAGCCTTGCACCTCTCGTATGGAAAAGAGATTGTGAGCACGTAGAATAGCTCAACAAACCTGTAGTGTTGATGCACATGCTTAGAGAGATCTATCTCATGACTTCAAATGTCTCACAGTAGATGGCACGCGTAGTTTCATGTTTTGAGTGAGTCGTGGCCTGCCTGTGCCATAATTCTGTGACCAGGAAGACAAGTCAAGGAAGCAGCTGTCACTTGCTAGCGTGAGGTCGTCGGGCTTGAGGGGTTAAACGAGCCAGATGACTCATGCTACCAAGGAGATGCCGTGGCCGTCATTGTCCCATGATTTCTTGACTGAAAGGATATTCTTGGTGTTACAAGTGAAGGTCGAATGGAGTTTTGACGATACTGGATAGGTACTAAAAAGTAGGGTATGTGCAGGCTGTCAACATTTGATCCCGATCTCAAGCGCTCCGGATTACGGATTTGCGAGTCACTGACCACTGAATCGATGGTCCTCGGTGTAATAACCAATTGATACGTTCAGCTCTTCCAAATTGGTGATATCTATGGTCAACTTCTGCTGGCTACAGGCCTTGTGAATATAGTGCTTCCGTGCTCACTTCCTACCACAACCCACTACAACAGGTTCAACCTGTTATCTTCCGTAGTATAGTGGTCAGTATGCAAGCTTGTCACGCTTGAGACCCGGGTTCAATTCCCGGCGGGAGAGATCCAGCCACCTGTGATACACAGGCGATCATTTTTGGCATTTTTGCTCATTGATTGTAGATGCAAGAAACATTCATTCTGACAGTTATTCAATTTTTATGTGTTTGTTTTGTTGGTTCTAAACTTGGAACAGTGACAACAGATCTTGGCGTGCGTCGCTGGGGTGTTAGGGTGTGGCAGTGTGCTTCCAGGGTCCAGCTGCGCTAATTACAGTTAGCTGATCGCAATGATCGACATTCATGCATTGGAAGTTTGCTGGACAAAGTCCCTTGATTCATGATTTGCTATTCGTTTTGTTTGTCATGAGCAGTAATTGCCATGAATGCTGTCAATCCAATACATTACGGACCGCTGTTTTGTTGATAAATGAAAGAAGAACGGGTTGAGTGCAATCGGCGACTTTCAGCTTGGAGACATCACACACAATGGCAATCAACAAACATTGATAGAAGCAAATAAGTATTGAGTATGTACTCTATCCAGGTTCTATGACCCAATCAAACGCTATTATAATGAATAACTCGTCATCCTCTAAACCCAATGACCTCAACCAAGAGGTTATGCAAAAATATGTGCTAGAAACTTTCCATCATCAACCAGAATTTACTCGCCGGGCTGGACCTGGGAGTACATGCAGCCAACAGGCTTCTTAACCTTGGCGGCCTTGACGGAGAAGGGAAGGCAGTTCTTGTTACCGCCGGGGTTGTCGATGCTGTTGTAGACCCAGACAGACCAAGAGGTCTTCTCGAGGTCGTCGCCGTTGGGGCAGGCAACGAAGCCAGCGCCGTCGTTGGTGAGGATGCCGTCCTTGTCGATCTTCCAGCCGTTGCGCTGGGCGTTCCTGGGCATGGGCTGAGCTCCGGTGGTGTAGCCGAACTTGCCCTGGCCCATGCCGGAGAAGTCGACGTAGGCCTGCTGGCCAGGGTTGCCGACGGAGTAGAGCCAGAGCTCGTCGCCGCTGAGGTGGAAGGTGACCTCGTTGTGGTGCTTGCCGTCGTCGCAGCTGGCATCCTGCTTCTTGAGCTTCAGCTCGAACGACTCCTTGTTGGCCTGGATGTAGCTGAGGTGGATGGGGCTGGCGGAGCGGAGGGCGAGACCGTTGAAGTAAGTGGGCTTGGGAGTGGTGCTGGCCTTGGGGGCAGCAGAGACGACGCCAGCGGCGACGAGGGGAGTGATGAGAAGAGTCTTGATCTGCATGATGGCGGTTGTTGTGTTGTTGTTGTTGTGGTGGTGGTGGTGGTTTAGAGTGGTGGAGTTGAGGTTGAGAGTGTGAGTGATGAGTGAGTGAGATAATGTCGAAAAGAAGACAACATCGATAGTCTTATATACATATCCTCTCCCCTTGATCGTCTTCATCTCGCATCGTCATAACTGAGAGATCGTCTTCGGCAGTTGCCCCAATAATGGGCTCTAAGCCCCAGCCCCAGTCCGAAGGTCCGCGGTGAGGACTGAGGGGAGTCAGGGGACGGACGCTGGTCGCCCGCCTCGCGGAAGAATAGAGAATACGAGGTATCTCCACAGTCCACTGCAACAGTGCAACTCAACAATTGTCTCCCTGAAATAAACCCACTGCATCCCCATAACGCATTGAGAGCCCAGGCGGTCGAGCCGAGAACCCCCAGGCCCAGGCCCAGGCCCCGGAAGCGTTGCTGGACATGGCTAAAATTGTAAGGGTCAGGCCAGCCAACGCCAATGGACACCAACGCTAGGGATAACGGCAGCCCAAAGCAAGCCACCCGTGACCAGAGCCCAACCCCAGGCCCAGGCCCAGTCCCAGTCCCAGTCCCAGCCAGCAATTGAGCTCTCTAAAATTAGCAACGTCCAGCCTTTTCTAGAACCTATCGTTCGATGCCGAGGCACTCAATCTCGCCCTACTGGGTAGCTAATGCGTGGACCCTCCGTGCTTGGCTACAGACGTCATAGTCTCGATCCCTAAAGGCCTAAGCGAAGCTAAACGGCCCTGACCATTTGCAATGGCATTCAGGCATTGAACCTGTCTCTGGGCCATCGCCACAATGGAGCTCCTCGTAAATGCGAGCTTCTTCATGCAGAGACACGTTGGCCAAGAACGATAATTCAGGTGAAATACTACATCTACTGTGATGCCGAGTTCCGCTATTCTGTTGATGTTGAATAATTCGGAAAAGTTTCTTCATTAGGGGGCGGAAGTCTACCCGGAAATAATGGCGTATGCTAAGACTCTAGGTTAGGAGCAGGAATATTCCGTCATGATCAGTCACTCAAAGTCTGCCAAGGTCAAGCCCCATATAATAGTATCTCGACATGGGATGCTCCTCGCAGAATTGTATCTATTTGTGGCTGAGCATGAATAGGAGAATGGCAGTTTCTCCGCTACGGACACAGCGACGGTGAACAACATCCAAGGTTCAGAATGCCATACCGTGGAAATACAAGGACAATGGCAGTGGGCCATGCCCAGTTTCAGCTATAGTGCCCCAGATTATGAAGTCCGATCCTTGGACTTTGCTCTTGACGTGGTATTCCAAGCACCTGATCTGCAAATTCTAACGAGATTGGACAGAATAATACGAGTTCAAGTGCCGATCAGCCCGTATTCAACGACAGCAGTTAACATGATATTGTCACCATTCTGATATCATTGATTGAGTTCCTGAAGTGACAATTAAGTTTTTAACGTTGCAGTATTTCAACTACAGATGCTCAACCCAATTCGAATGAAACGATGCTGCTAAAATAGGTGCTAACTAAAGTAGTGTTGATCTGGTAACAAGTGCCGTGGCTGGTGGATATAATTGTAGTTTTGCTAGGATAGCCTCGCTATACTGATAACTGAAGCGTAATCAAGATAATCAAACCTAATTATGCTTTGTTCAAGAATAGCTCTCATAACGTTTAGAGCTTACTGTCTACTTCAACTATCGCCAATCAATCCTAAGCTCAGGATACAGCCTTTGCCGTAACAGCATAGTCATACACAATTAGATTCTATTCCAATTCTACCAACCCTGTCCCCAGCAATGCCAGCAAATAGAACTACCAAAGTCACCTCCCGAGACAAGGTTTAGAGGCTGCCTCTGCTTCTCTCGTATAGTATCGATCCAGTAACAGCAGGCTCGCTTCTGAGATCATCGTCGAGCCAAATTCTTGGCCGACTCTTCATTCTTGCTTTCACGATGAGGATGATCTACGCTTAGGCGGTGGCAAAGACTTATACCCAAAGCGCGCCAATCGTGGGGTAGACAACGACGCACACGATTTACTCAAAAGGCACGTTACATCTCTTGGCATTGGAGATCAATTATTTCAGTCGATCATTGAGGCTTTGAAGGTGCCTTACTTGGGGTAGGTTCCGGACAATGCAGGTGACTTCGCTTACAACGACCGTCGCCTTGCCGCCGCTTCACTCGCCATCATCATATTTTTTTGTGAAAAGTTGGCTACCATCCGTATAGCTAATTTACTGTTCCCATCGAAGCATATTTGCTATAGAAAACAATGATCAAGTTGGTCACCCTGGGCTACAACAGCTGAAAACCACCGAGGTCATCAGACAAACGCCTCTGAATATCAGATCATATCAAGATATTGACCTTGTTGAGTATATTCGATTCTTAGGCTTCCACTAACAACGACCTTTTGACCCGTGGACGGTGCCACTGAGGATGAGATTGACAGCTTGGTTGTACCCGGAACATCCAGCATCAGGAACATAGGTCTAAGCCACGCCGAGGTCTCCGGATCGACATATTGCATGACAATCAGGGTCCCCGAAGCTCCTGAAATACTCAACATGTCTATTGGAGGGCTGCGACAGAATTTCGGGACGCTATAGTACAGGTCCCAAGAGCTGGGAAGAAATCTTCTTAACACTTTGACAGTGCTTAAGCTTAACATGTCTGGGTTTAATTCCAGAGAGGCAAAAATGGGAGAATCATCAGATGGAGGGTTTTGAGCAAAGAATTGTCGAACAATACCAGCCTAGGACGTCAAACAACATCGCCTTCTGGTTCAAAGACATGTCTGATGATCGTGCCTATGGACCAATCGTTGGTTTTACACGATCTAGAATCAATAACTCACCTGAGAATTAGCATCAGTGCTCTTCTCGGCCAGTCATGTGGTCTAAGAGGTCCACCATTCTAACTTATCGTTGCTCTGCCTCCTAGGCTGGAATATTTTTATCTCTTCGAATATTTCAAAGGCTATGAACTAAAACCACACGATGAGCCTGGCAACGGTTGGAGCTGAAGTTTGAGTGGAATCAAGTATAGTAAACCATGAGCAATATCTGAGTTTAACCAACAATCACTCAGTAAATGGGCGGTGCCTCACTTACACGGTGTTTCTTGCGCACCACAGGTCTTTATTACACTAAGCAATGATCCGGCTTTTAGAAAATCATAAAAGCATTTTACGTTTGAGGTGAAACGAGGTTGACATAGACTATATCCTAAGATAGTTGCGGTCTAACTGAATGAGGTATATGCGTAAGCAGACTCCATAGATTCCTTATCTCACTCAACTACAATTAAACTTCTCAACCTCGACTATTCCCATACTATCAAGGTTCCTGATTGGATCCTAAATCTATCTCTGAAAACAATATCTGTATTTCACCACATCCAGACATGACAACATTCTCATCCATTCCCCCCTACATCCTCGGCGGCGCCTGTGTAAGCCGTGGTATAATGGCTCTCCTCTCGCCACGAAAAGAGTACGGCAATGTCGGTCTACTCCTTGAGCCCAGCAAAATCAACACAGAAGGTGGCTCTGTTTCACCTCTTATGTACTTCAAGGGCCTTCGTGAGATATCATACGGTCTAACGTTGATCGCACTGCAATATCAGGGCAATGAGAGCGCCGTGACGACGTTTTCTGCGATTTTGTCGATCGTGAGACTTGGTGATGGGTTGGTTGTCTGGGTGAACGGTGGTGATGAGCTGAGATATAAAGCTGCTGGTCATTGGATTACAGGATTGGGATTTGCTGGATGGGTGATTTGGAGACGAGTTGCAAAGTACAGGTACCAATAATGCTGAATGACCTTGAGATGCGGTCTCCAATGCCCTTATACATATAGGGGAGCATTTCTGATGCTTCATCTCGATCGCAAAGGTTATTTTCGAACCTTTGACGGCATGATACTCAACCTCCAGTTGTCAGTGGCTCGACTTACATACAGCCAGACTGACACTTCCTCATGATACCAGCATCATTATCTCCAGGCTCACTTCCCCGTGTAATTTAAGCACTCAATTGATATCTCATATGGAAGGTCTTTTATTTGTATTATTTGAGACGCGGTCGCCGTGAACGAGGTTGACGCCGCTGTAGGTCGCATGACAGGATGTCTCATGAAGTGACAGCCACGCAACAACATATCAATTGGTGGTTATTCCTGTAGTAAAAGACTATCAATAAGCAAGTAATGGGCGACATTTATTTATGTATATGAGCTCTCCACAGCCAGAAAAGAGAATGGCCTTGCTTCAATCTTCACCAGTCACATTACGATGCGATGTCAACTGTAGGTCTGGATCAACAGAAGCAAACCAGCTTATCCTCCAGCCATTTTCCACCAAGAGAGTAATTCTCTGTAGGTTTTATCAGCCATAAAGTCTCAGCTTATGATCGCGCGGCAGGTAATATTAGGCCGTCAGTGCGGAATTCCCACGTCCTGTAAAAATGACGCACTCAAACACTGCCAAAGCCAGGATGTACCAGTCTATTTATGACCTTTTTTATTTTCCAGAATACATTTAAACCAGTCATGATAATCTCATTCATGTCTCTCCGCTTTGAGTTGTGTTCCCCTCCCTTGTTCATTGGTATCACAAAACCCTACTCCGATCCCCAACACCAAACCACATTTTACTCAGTGCTCAAGTTCCACAGTCCATCTCCCAAGTAATGCGCATCCTCAATCACGGGTCCCTTGCCCTTAGCCTTGACCTCCTTGGTTCCCACGACAAGTGTTCCCACTGCGCAGGCCTCCTCCTTGCCCTCAGCTATGACAACCACAGGCTCACCCTTGACAAGCTCTCTGCTCCATCGGCCTTCCTCATCCATCTTCTGATCCATCTCCTTGCCCTCTTGCAGACCCTCCGGGGCACCATCAGCAGGCAGTCTGCCTCCTGGGGAAGTCAAGCCGGGGGCCATGAGGGTAGCGCCCGAGAGGACGAAGCGAATGGCACCACGGTCTATACGAATGCTGGGGAACGCTTGAGGGAAGCGGTGTACGAGACGGAGGTGAGGAACGAGGATACCAGTGAGATCCTGTTGGTAGAAGAGAGGTGTCGAGTCGAGAACGTAGAGAGTGTTGCGGTCGGTAAGCTTCATGCTTGAGAGCGAGGCCTTCTTGGGCAGGATCTCGTCGATGTAGGGGTTGAGGAGAGGGTATGTGTCGAGAAGGCCCTGGCGAAGGGAGCGCTGGACAGATGATTTGAGCTTTTGCTTCGGTGAGCCCTGGATTCTGGTCACGGTTAGACGAGAGCTTTGAGAGGGTTCATGGCGGGGGAATGTACTCTTTCTTGAACATTATGGTGGTTTAACGGCAGTGCCGAAATAAAACCAATACTGGAGTTGAGCTATGTGGTCTATATAGCAAACAAACAGAAAATAGATGGTAGAGAAGCTGGACTTGTCGTGTCGTGTCGGGTCGTATCGTGTCTTGGTGGGGTGCTTTCCATTGGTATGGAAAAGTCAAGTCGACAAGTGCCCCGCGGCATCGGTGGCGGGGTAAATCTCGAGATGCAATAACAGAGGCACAGCACCAAAATCTCCAAATACCATCACAGAACACGCGATCACAATTAATAGACACAACGGACATGCTACAAGGGAAATTCATGATCCTGTCATTCTCTTGCGCCTTCGCCATTGCAGGCGAATCCTGTTCCCATCATTATCGTACATAAACAATGCCCCTCCCCTCCTTTTGGTGGAGGGGTCAAGTCAACCAAGCACCGCCAGATCAGCCCTTGACGACATGTGAAACAGTTCCGTCATCCTTGAGGTGAACGTTGAGTCTATCCTCCTTGAAGTCCTTTGTGACCATCATTCCTGGCTCGATGATGCGTGTCTCCTGGGGGAGGTCTCGCTTAGCAAAGACCTGTTCGTCAGCGTTAGCAGCGTGCGTGTTTATATAGCGTAAAGAGGTTTCGTGGGCAACATACAGTTTCGGTCGATGTCTCTTCGTCGGAGAGCTTCTTGCCGACAAGCTTGTTCTGCCACTCCTCGGCCTTATCGCCGGATGTTGAGTTGATACCAGGAACGACAAGAGGCATGATGGGCGTTGTATTTGTTTAAGGTACGTGAGAGTGAGGCAGTGGATGGTTCGATAGATGTAGTCAAGTCTACGTTGTGAAAGAGAGGATCAATGAGTCGGTTGCTTCCTTTTATACATAAAGCTTGCGTGCAATCATTGCATTACATACGAGGCAAAAGCAGGAAGCTCACGCCAAAGTTGATGACGTAGACTCACATGGCTAATCCCCAGATTCAGTTCGATTGGCTACGCGTCGGTTACTCAAGGGACAAAACATGACGTGCGTGTGAAATGAAAGAGGGGGAACGTTTAAAATCGATCAAGATCTCGGGTATTTCTAATGTCAATACGGAGTATTATTTGCTGGTGAAATGATTGACAAGTGATGTGTCTTGGCATTAGAATTATGCTTTTCTGTCAATCAATCTCAGGCACAGAGTGGAGGGCACTGACCACCAGAACTGCTGCTCGGCATTTTCAGCCCCTGAACATCACCTGTATCTTTAGCGAGCGATGGTTGATTCGGGACATCCCGATGAGATAAAGCGATGAAGACGGAAAGTATCAGCATGTTCTGTTTGCGGGCACAAGGTTTGTTGGGATCTATATACGATCAGATCCTCCTACTCTGTATGACAAGATCAAATGCTTGTTAGCTTTGCTTATAAACCCTAGGCTCATGATGATACCGGTAGGTGATTGTTCAACTTGTGATAGCCTCAGAGTGTTTGTAAGGTGATGGGCAACTATAAGATATTCCTTCTTCTTCTTCTTCTTCTTCTTCTTCTTCTTCTTCTTCTTCTTCTTCTTCTTCTTCTTCTTCACCTTCTCCCGCATTACTTGGCCATCTGGTAATGCGATGCAGGTCTAGATGGCGTCGGGATGCTCGACAGGGTCCATCTCAGCTGCATAACGTATATGGATACATGTAAGCAAAGCCAGAGCCAGAGTAAGCTCAGGGTATTGACCGCTTATACAACATCTGCTCTCATTCTGTCTAGAGGTTTGTTTCTCCAATCTGTAGTCCATATTGTGTTTATCATGCTACCAACTGTTTACCAAGTATCCAACAAACACATGGCAATTGCAACAAATAAAGTCAATCGGGATGTTCTCCTTGATGCTTCACCCCACAACCGTCGTCGCACCAGATGTAAAACTTGGCGTCGATTGGCCGTTGCACCGCCATCCTTGCCAGCCAGCTGTTCTGTTAATCCGCTCTTTCAGCCACTTCAATCAGCGCTTGCGGGAAGACATGGCAAAGCTTGGGCTTACGTAGGTGGGGTGGTTTGCGCAAGGAGAGCCCGAGAGTCAAGTTTCAGCATAATTGAACGACAGTGACAACTTCTTGTGACACTTCGTACATCTTTGGTGCAGAAATCATATTGTTCTTATAGCAATGTATGTAAACATGTCTCGCTTCTCTTTGTTGATATTTGTCTTTGTCTTGAATGCAGCTCAGTCCAGGTCCAGTGCTGGCTAGCGGGCTTAGCTAATAAGTTCCCACCCGTGATCCTGCACCATCAGCAAAGTATCAAGCATCAGCCGTCATCATGGGCATGCATTGGCATGGATATTGATGAGATCCGTTCTCGATGGACTCGACGGCAATGTACATACAGACATTACCACTCCAAATAGTTAGCAATATCACCAGTTCTGCACCCAAAACTTAACAAAACACTCACAGCCCTAACATCTGCAAAACAAAGAACAAGGCATGGACCCTCAATCTCTTCTCATGTCCTATCCTCTTTCAGGTATAGTCAATTGTGGCTCAAGGCCTCTCACCCCCGTCTAGAAAGGATCCGTCTCCTCATCTCCCCTTTTTTTTAGCACAAGCAACGCTCTAAAGATCCCCATAATAATAATAAGAGCCTGTAACATGGACTTGTTGCTGCCAGCTTTGCCAGTGGCCAGTAAGCAGTAGCACTGCCAGCCAGCCCAAAGGCCGCCTCATATCCCCTGCCTCTCTCTCACTGCCTCTGCCTCTTATTTTTCTACTCTCCATTTCCAAGGACCCTCCCTCACCCAGAGAAACCAAGGTTCAGCCCAAAAAGAAACGGACGGATAATCCCTTCCATTTCCCATCCCATTCGCTTCCGTTTCGCTTGCTCCCTCTCCTTGTTTCTTCCTCTTTTTTCCTTCCCTATCATTCCCCATCAAAACCACCAAACAAAACCCACCCTCCCCCAAATTCATCCTCTCTCCCCTTTTTGGATTGAGCGTGTCTTGGTTTCAGGCGCCCAATTCGTATTCGACAACAGAAATTACAGAGCTTGCTGGGCATCCTCTCGGTCGAAACCTAATCTCCAAAAAATAAATAACGAAAAAAACCGTTCAAGCCGTTCATCATGCGCTTCTCAACCGCCATTCTCTTCGCTGGCAACGCCCTTGCCGCTGTCCAGCAAGAGTGTCTCGCCAACCACCACGAGGACCTCGCTGCCTTTGCTGACTGTGCCAACAAGGGCGCTCTCTCGTACTGCCTCGCCAACCTCAAGGAGACCGACGAGGCCGCCCTCAAGAACTGCTACACCTCTGCCGGCTGCTCCTCCGACGCCGCCGCCAAGGAGGCTCACTACACCTTCGAGCGATGCTCCGAGATCGCCAAAGCCGGCGAGCTCAAGAAGCGCTACGAAGCCGCTCCCATGCCCGCCATCATCCCCCGCGTCGAAGCCGCCGCTGCCATTACCGACGGCCCCAAGGCCACTGGTGAGCTCAAGAAACGTGCCGCCGATACCTCGAGAGGAACCGACTGCTACACCACCTTCAAGAAGAGCACCGAGCAGTGCGATCTCGAGACCGTCTCGGATAAGACCAAGACCGCCACCTGCTACAGCACTGAGATCAGCACCAGCTCGTGCCGCGACGAGGTCATCTGCACAACCGATTCTTCCGCCGATGATATCTGCATGACCAAGAAGGAGATGGACACCGCTGGCATCATCATCGCCATCGTCTTCGCTGCTTCAGCCGCTCTTATGCTCGGCTACCTCACCTTCATGTGCTGCCGCGACCGCAAGGAGCAGAAGCGTCTCGTCGCCAAGTCTGAGGCCGTCGCCCTGGCCCGTGCCGCCACAAAGAAGCAGCGCGCTGCTCAGCGCCAGCCCCTCATCCGTAACGCCTCGGGCCAATCCGCCCCCGGCGCCGGCAACCCCTTCCAGGACCGAATCTAGGCGGATCGGTCTCTTCGAGGGAGGGCTACGGGAACGAGGCAGCTTCATCGAGTCTCCGAAGAGTATTCATTTCAAAATTGAGCTCTTCGGCTCGCCACGGAGCTGCCTCTTTCCAATCACTCGCCATATCTTTATAATGCCTGTGTGAATGCCAGCGCGGGGGAAATATCCAAGGCTTGGAGATCTTCGATGCCAAGGATGAAGTGTTTTTCGATACCTTGATATCAGGCCCGGGGGGGAACAAACCTTACATGACATGTTTGAGTATTTTGGAGCAATGGGAAAGGATAAAGTCTGCAACTTTGGTGCGCGAATGTATCTATTCATCTACCTTATGAAATGGGGACGGTCACAGCTAGACGTTGAATTAAAGTATTACGTGTGCTTCCATCTGGCCTCTCACATGTTGTTCATCTCGTAGCTTTCCACAGAAATGGTCACACGCGGCACATACTCGTAGTGGCACATGTTGAGGCGAGAGTTGTGATGGCTAAGGTTATGGCCAACACAAGCCAGCCACTGGCGTTGGCAAGAGAAACGGCCAGATTTGGCTGGTACTTAGAGGCTACTTTTTGTGAGCTGTGTTGGTCAATCATCGTCACGAACATTATTCACATTCACAGGCCAACTACACGCATTGCAAGGAGTCAGTCAGGGATGATGGTACGTATAATCCGCTGCTTGAACAATACTCTTTCATTGAGCTCAGCGCTTTTTTTACGCTGTAGATTTCCTTATCGCTTTCCTTCCAACTGCAACATTTGGCAGCAAATCGCACCTGGGTATCCATGCAACATCTTCATCTCGACTAATGGTAATATCCCGAATATACCTTCACATGAAGAAAATGAGCTAACGCGTTGGACTTAGCTGTCTTCCGTTGATGAAGAATGCCAGAATCTCATGCTCTCCGCTGGTGCTGTCTCGGTGGGCCAATCAGCTATATTGGAACTCACTCCGAATCTTTGGATTGTGATCCATTAACTGAAAGATCAAAACGATCAATGTCAGATAAGTTCGACGAACCCCTCAGGTGTAAAGACGACCTCCCTCTTTTGTGACCTCCTAGCAAAGTGATAGGCTGATTACAACTTGCAGAAGGTTCGGGACCCAGAGGGGTGCTATCTCGCACCAGATCTCTGACAGACAAGGAATTGCGGCTAGTTTGTCGGCCCGCCTTACGCTGCTGAGACTTTTCCTATATTCCCCCTCGCAGAGTTGCTTGACCGGCCACCGGGCTACCAATCTCACCTGGAGCGCCGACGGCTCGATAAAATCCATCATTTAGATCGGGTTCCCATCGGACGGCGTGGCTAAAACCTCCACCATTCTGTCGGATAACTAGCGTACCGCCTCCGTTGTTGGGGTTTCCTTCGGTGTCGCAAAGGTTGATGAGAATAGCTTCTGAGATGCTGTCGCCTGACAGTGCCTCAATTCTTGACTTCAGGATTGAGAGGTCGATGTAACCTTCTTGGTCACCCGAGCCAGCGAGTTCCTGGCATGCCTGGCAGAGCATTGCGCGAAGTTGGGGGAAGCTAGGGTGTGACGCGGTTCGAAGAGAGTTGATTGCAGGAACAGGAGACATGCCAAAACCAGGAGGTGCACTTGGTGCGCCCCAGACAGGATTGTTGAGCCCTGGAGGAGGCAAAGGATGTCCACCGACGCCAGGAGGGCCCCACGGATTGGGTGCCAGCGGAAACGCTGAAGCCAAGAAGGGACTCGTAGTATAATCGGGCCTCGGTCCAGGTGGTTGGTTTCGCACCCCCATAATTCCTTCGACTTCGAGCGGCTCGTCATCTTCCAACAGAGCCCGACTACCCAGATGTGCAGTTTCATCTTCCTTGTCGTCAGATGAGCGTCCAAGATTTATGCTTCCAGGACGCCCAATGGGAGCAGGTCGACCAATGGGTTGTGCTGGGGTTGGTGGCGCGTCAAATTGGAATGAACTTTGGCGATGATGTGCTGATGGGGGCATGTCCGTCGGTATCGGGAATCCATTCATGTCAAATTGATCGACTCCTGGCTGCGAGAACCCTGGTGGTATCGGTAAGGGAAATCCACGTCCAGCTGGCCCATTCATGCCAGGAGGAGGCATCATTGCACCAGGGCCGTGTCTAAACGCTGAAAAGCCATCCTGTGACATGCGATTGGGGAAACCTGGTGGTGCGGGGTGGTGGTGCAATCCTGGGGGCGGATGCATTCCCATAGGAGGTATCTGGAAAGGAGATTGTCCTGGCAGTCTCGGTTGTCCATTTGTTGGAGATACCGAGTGAGAATGCTGAGTGCTTGCGCTTCCGTGGCGCTGGCCAATTAGACCAGGGCTCATGATGGGTGTCATGGAATGAGGTGAAGGGTTTTGACTAGTAGACGAAGCTGTAGCGGATTGCGCTCCACTGTCTTGCTGCGAGAGGGTCCGAGGTCTTATGGGAGTCGGTGCTTTGGACATTACAGGAGTGGCGACTGGAATCTTTGGCGAGGCGTAGCTTGCAGGATTC
Source organism: Fusarium nygamai (assembly GCA_001262555.1). Classification (NCBI taxonomy): domain Eukaryota; kingdom Fungi; phylum Ascomycota; class Sordariomycetes; order Hypocreales; family Nectriaceae; genus Fusarium; species Fusarium nygamai. Next base: position 2,315,046 of record LBNR01000006.1, read on the forward strand.
GAAGGTTGTTGTGGAAGAGCTGCCGGGATCGGTACGGGATGCTGGGAACCACGCTTCGGGATTTGGATTGGTTGTGACGATTGACTTGCCGCCTTCTGGGCAGCTGCCTTCTCCTCCTTCAACTTCTCCTTAGCTTCTCGGGCTGCTTGGGCATCTTTCTGAGCCTTTGCAGCACGAGCTTCCTTGTCCCGCTTGTCGCGCTCTTGCTTGTCCTTCCGCTCCTGCGCCTCGCGCTCTTTCTCCTCCTTTTCTTTCTGTCGCTGTTCTTCCCTAAGCTTCTTCTCCTTTTCCTTGGCTTCGCGGGCCTTGCGGTCTTGTTCGGATCGCTCCTGAGCTCGGCGTTGTCTCTCTGCCTCCTTGCGTAGGCGAGCTTCTTCGTCGGCCTTCTTCTGTGCCTCCTTTAGCTTTCGTTTCTCTTCGGCCCTGGCTTTTTGTTCAGCAACCCGTTGCTTCTCAGCTTCTAGCCGAGCAGCGTCTGCAGCAGCCTTCTCCGCCTCTTTACGCGCTTTCTCCTCGGCCAGTGCTTGCTTCTTCTGTGCAGCCCTGTCCTTCTTCTTCTGTGCGTCTTTGGCCTTCTTAGCTTTCCTCAATTCGGATTCTCGATCTTCGGCCTCGAGTTCTTCTAGCAGCCTCTGCTGACGCTCCTTGGCGACTTTCTCCTTATACGCCGAGAGAACCCTTTGTTCAAACATTCGGGCGGCGAATATCTGGAACATGCGTCGGCCTTCCTCCATTCGTTGCTCCTCCGTCATTTGGTCCTGGCAGCAACACTCAGTATGGGACTGGGATGGTATCACAGAGGGGTTTGAGTATACCTCTTCCTCCTCATACTCCTCATCCTGACTATCATCAAAGTCATCCTCCTCGTCCTCTTCTTCGTCGTATTCGTCTTCTTCAGGAGGAGGATGATTATGTGGATTGGAGTATGAGCCATTAGGGTGACCGTAGCCCCTTGAAAAGTGTTCGCGGGCGTCTTCTTCCCGTGCCATCCTACGTTCGGCAAGCTGTTCCATCATTTCGATAAACCGCTTGCCGTCGTTTTTCAGGAGGTCATCCGCCACGGTGAGAATACCACCTAAGTCCATGTTACCATATCTGCGGAGAAGTGAATCAAGAAGCTGCGTACCCTTGACTTGGAGGCTATTGCCAAACGTCAAGAAATCGGCGACGTCCCGTTCATGTGAGTTTTGATATTCTTCGGGAGGTTCGTCGTCGCTGTAGTCATCATCCTCCACTTCGTCTTCGCTGTAAACTTCCTCCAGCTCGTCCTCGTCTTCGTCGTCTCCCACATGTTCGACTATTCGACCGCGCGATGGCGGGCGGTTGGCATAACTTGATGGCAGGCCCCGGGGCGGTCTTAGAGCGAAATCTCGAGCTGATGGTAGCATTGGTGGTCCCTCGCCTTGGTTTGCGAATTGTTCGAGCTCCAGATAGTAGGCATCGTAGAGGCCTTCCAGTTCTTCCTCAATTGCATTTCGCTTCCGTCCGCATACAGTGCAGCTGCATGTATGCTTCTGTTGCTCCTTCATCTTCTTCAGAACAGCATCCTTCTCGACTTTGACCAAGGATTTCCGCTCATCTTCGCCCAATCCAAGCCAGAACGCTTTTATACGTTCGCGCTCCTCTTGATTACTGGTGCTCCATATCTTATCGCGTGACATTCCAGGGCCTTGCGACGAGTGCGATTGGGGCTCAGATTCAACAGTTTCGGGTACAGGTGATGTAGGATCGGTATTCCCTCCCTTCTTCTTTTTCTTCTTGTTCTTCTTCGATTTTGAATCCGAAGGGGGGTGTCCGTTTGTAGTTGGGCCTGTTAATTCGCTCGCCAGGACATACTCATGCTCGTCGTCACTTTCGACCTCTTCGTGATCGGCGGGACCACGGCCTGAGGTAGACTCTGTGCGTGCACCACCAGTCGCGACATTGTTGGTATGTCCATTCGCGGCTTGCTGTGCGGCTTTCAAAGCAGCCTTCTGTCTACGCTTCTGCTTCTTGCGGTTGACTGTTGGAGCAGGGTCATTGTCGGGGTTGGAAGCCTCTAGTGGGGGGGCACTGGCTTTAGCAGTTGTGGGGGTCGGAGGCAAGGAAGACTCAGAGGTAGCGCCCTTAGGTACGGTGATAAACTTGGAGCCATCCTTGTTGGTGTATTTTGCCGTATTTCGTGGTGATACCGGAGTTTGGGCGGCCGGTCGTTGGTTGTTGGCCGGCATGATAGGTTACGGGAGCTGAGCAGTCGAGGGCATGAAGATGCTGTGCGCGACACGTGTCTGTCGATGGGAGGACGGTGTATGAGGAATATGGTTCTGTAATACGCGAGAGCGTGTCAGCTTGGAAGCGGAGGGTATCGCGCGTGTCAAGACGGTGAAGTCGTGGTCGTTAGGCGGCTGCGGGCACGTTGCAAGTGGAGGGTCTCTGGGGGCGGCTCAAAATGAGGCACTCACAGTCGGAGAGCGAGCGGCCAAGGTCAGGGTTAGGTCAGCGATGACGCCTGCGGGGAAGGGGCCCAATGGATTGATTGTTATTGCTGCTGTAATAAAATCGTAAGCGCAGTCGGAGGGTTTTATAGATACTTCGGATTGAAGGTAAAAGAGTGCGGAAATGTCGTAACGTTCTTTGTCTGGTGTTGTTTGATGCTTCGAGGCTCAAGGCTCAAACACGATGGATGGGACGGTAGAAGTCACTCTTTGGTGGAGTTGCATAGCACCTGTACTTTCTCATGCAGCCGAACCTGCCCAGCGACACTGTGATGTGGTCAGGCACGCATCTGATTGACGGGATATGCCCCGCTATTCCCCTAGCCTGGTGTAGCCTGGTGTGATCTCGCACGTGATGTTGAGATCTGGCGATTTGGTTTGTTTGTGCCTTGCTGAGGGTGGGGTTACAAACAGCAACCTTGATGTCAACGTCACTCGTCTCGGGGCTACCCTGAACCTGGGGATGAAGCAACAGAGACAATCAATTCTTTGTTTGGCAATCATTGAAGACCCAATTCGTCTGTTTTTTATTTCTTGACTGAAGGCTGCATCACTATTATCTCTTGTCTGTTGCTCAATTGTGCGTCAAAGGCTTCCAATATGTATAGCGAAGCAATCGTGAAGTGCATTACTGGTATGACCATCACACTAACCTCGTGACTCAAAGTACTCTGGGACTTAGCCTTTGCTTCTCTACAAGTCCTGAGTTCGAAAAGCAATCAATAATTCAATATTATGACAGGACTGTAACAGGGACCAGTGCATGTTTGATAAACAGACTACGGCTTGGTTATTAACGGTGGGAAAACACCCGTGCCGTCTTCGCGAGACGATCAATACTCTATACACGCAATATTACCGGGGAGCAACCAAGGCAGATCACCGTCAGAAGTACTAGGCCCGAATTAAGATCTTCACATCTCATGCCGATGTGCAGAACAAATTTGACCACCAAGCTCGTCATCCACAGGCACCACGATGGTTGCCGACGCTGTGCAACATACAACATAGTCAGCACAATCGCGCTAGATCCACATGAAAGCCTCATAGACTCGACTCTATCTCTCTTTTCAACAGCTGGATGAGATCATGTGGAACAAAACTACGACATACATCTCGGCGCGCAACCCCATGTGTGTGTGATAGAATGCCAAATTGAGACGATGCCGTGTTGCCCCTTGTCTATGCATGTTGCAAACGACGGAGGACAGCATCGACGGGAGAGGACGACGCAACATGTTTCGGCTATTTGTCCATACATAGACGAAGGATTCTCAATTGCTGAAATCTGCCCGTACAAACGCCGCTTGGAGTACCACTCACATTGAATCAGAGCTGATCGGAAGGGTAAACGGATGCGATCTCTGCCCACCAGACGAGTAGAATATGCAGGTAAGACTCAAGCAGCCATCACGACGCTGACAGCCATGCTTGCATTATTGGGACGAAGGATCGTGGCATCACTTGCAAACACCACCGCAGCCTTGTAGGGCAGTCAGTTCATCGCCTACTGTGACATCGGCCACGAGGCATCGTTGTTGCATTCGACGTAAGCAGGCAAAGACAGTGAGACGGGCCAACTAGCTCATCGGGTATGCCCGTAGAGTATGCTGTCATCATTCATGAAGGATCCACGCAGGTGAGAATTGAAGTTTTTCTGCACTCACGTCAGAGAAGAAAACGACCTCGAAGGGACGTTTGCAGACATCCATACGAACGTCAGCAATGCGGACCGCCGGCGCAACTCACAAACACCGATCTCCTTCTCACGGAATCCATATTATCATGCTATTAGCGTGAGGGAGCCAGATGATGGAGCGCATTAACGGGATCGCCCGCAAAATGGTCGAGTTGATCTCATCCAATGCCCTCAAGCAGCATGGCATGAAGTCTTGAGACACGAGCTAGGGTTCAGTTGCTATTTCTATTTCTAGGGGACTTTTCCATCATCGCTGCACAACAGGCAATAAGCGTCAGTGCTAAAGCAGTAGTTCGTCCTGCCCCTTGGTTTCCAGGGCTCCAGGGCTGGTCTGGTTCCTGTTTTTAGCTTACCGGCTGGCGGGTGTGGGTTAGTTTACACAGCCTCAAATGGCGGCGGCCATGCATTTTTGCACCCCAGCAAGGAGATTGGTTGGAATGACGAGCATCTCAGAGCCCAAATGTTAAATCCTCCGAGTAAAGACAAGGGCACTTTTGATGTGGATCTGTTGATATGCTTGTCTAGATCTGAATTCTGTCGTTACTATCGTATTGAAGGACACCTTGGCCCTGTCGCCTATGGAAGCTATCGATGTAGAAACAAAACACAGACAGCTAATTCGTTGAACGAGATATGAGCATTGAAGATGATAGAACGGTCCGTGAGTTTTGTTTGGCTTGGCGGAGTTGTGTTGAACTGAGTCTGAGTCCGAGAGGCTCCATGACGACGAAACTCTCCACCGACTTCTGTTTACCTAATTGAATCTATAGTGACGATTTATGACGGTTGCCGAAGCGGAACGGCACTGCAATTTTGTTCCCAAACCGACCCTTCCTTAGTATTCAGATTCTTCCCATTGAGCTGGTACAGGGCGGAGAATGTCAGAATTAACCGAGCTGGCTTCAATCATATTACTTGTTTTGGATATACAGTTGTGGATGCTCCGCCACAGCACAGGGGGCTTGCTTGCTGTCTGCTGCAAGTCCTATCAATAATGATCAACTCATGATGGGATGGGCTATGCTAATCAGATGCTGCTGATGACAAAACCTCCAATTGAAGACCCTGAGTGACTTTTCCTAAAGCTACGTACGTAGTCAGAATGTCAGAAGATGCCGTTGTAACGATCCATTCTCCGGCACATCTCGTGTACCTTAATCCATGTCGATCAACAACCACAGACTTGCCGTAGCATGCAACAAGAAGCAACTCATGCTGTCGAAGCCCACTTTGTGATAATGCGCAGTCCACTCAGGCTGCCCAGCTGCCACAGAACCTGCCCGTACTAGAGAACTTTCAGGGCTGTCGTCCTCCACTAGACCTCACCTCATCATCCTCAGCTAAAAAAGGTCCCCCCGGACCCGTTTTCTACATCGAAGCTCCACATGGTCTACCCGCTCAGGGGAGCACCTCAGTACAGTGAGTACAGTGCAGTGTAGGCAGTCAGCGACTCTGTCTGTCCATCCGGGCATGGAAAGGCGGGCGGGCTCTCCACCATCACCGATGCCACCACCGTCGCCGTCGTAAACAAGCCCGGCTGTTCCAACAATAGAAAAGAGGCTGCCTCTCTAGCTTTAGATCTGCCGCGTATAGTATAACTAAACGTTAGGTTCTTGGGGATATCTTTAATTGGTATCAGATTATCGATCTATTCATTCCTTAACATATTGAATGACTCGTTTCATCTTTTCTACTCTACACAACCTTCAGCCCAGCCCAGTCCGCCTCAGCTCCATTTTAACTTAGACTGAGGCTAACTACCTAACTAAAGAAACAGGTCGGCCTGACAAAAAAAGAACAGCACCACCTCACCACAGTCCTTGACTGTCCTATCATCTCGGTCAATCAATCATCAGTCCTGCCCGTTATTCTTGGTCTCGTATTCCCAACCCATCAAATATCATTCTTTCATCTTCTTTCTTGTTTCTCTACTATTCTACCTCTTCTTTGAAGAACTTGTTCATCCAACCAACTGCCAAGCACTCGCTCCGTCCTAGACATTACTCTCACCATTAAAAACGCGCTGATCTCACTGCACAAACCCAGGACTGCACTGCACCGCACTGCATTAGTACCCTGGCAGCTGAACCGTATACTAGCACAGTATTTACGTACCGCCTGCACCTACGCCTGCACCTGGCCCGGCTTGTCCTGACCTGGCTGGTTCCATCTGGCCCTGTCCTCCTCGCTCCACGTCCGCGCGCTCATTCAGGTCCGGACGTCCCTTGTTACTTTACTCACCCATCCAACGATTCTCTTACCAAAAAGTCCGTTGGCAAAAAAATAAGGGGTCCTATCCCAGATCTCGACGACATTTCTCTGACCGAACCGACCTTACTCTCCAATTAACCATCATCACCTTCATATCACCCAATCCAGCCCTATTCAATCCCTTTCGGCCTAGCTTAGCTTGTTCCTGTTGTTATCACCGCGACGACGCCCTCTTGAACGCTGTAGCTCGTTGCTCTTCCACCCATAATCAATCGACGGCAACGATTAACCGACGCATCACCCAGATCTGGGGCCCGTAGCAGACTCCAGATCCGATTCCCTCCTACGATTAGTCTCGAAACGACATCATCACGCAGCCTCAAAGCCATATAACTCAGTCATCATGAGCGCAAATCCTAGCAACGTTATCCGCAGGTACGACTTCATCGCGCTCCCAAGTTCCGCTCCCCACCCGGCCCCAAAACGATACTCCTCCCTGCCATACCAATCATGACATGCTCAAGATTTTTGAAGGTCAATCAGATTACTAACGACGTACTGTAGGAAGTTGGTCATTATCGGTGATGGTGCCTGCGGCAAGACCAGTTTGCTGAGCGTATTTACGCTAGGTTACTTTCCTACAGTGAGTCCTCCAAATCTACATATCGTCATCAAAACTTGCTAACCTGTTTGCAGCATTATGTGAGCCTCGACCGTAACCCCTTGCGACGACGATTATTGACTTGGTATTATATAGATCCCCACAGTCTTTGAGAACTATGTGACAGATTGTAGAGTAGACGGCAAGTCCGTCCAGCTTGCTCTATGGGATACCGCTGGCCAAGAAGACTACGAACGATTACGACCGCTTGCCTACTCAAAAGCCCATGTCATCTTGATAGGATTTTCCGTCGACACACCAGATTCCCTTGACAATGTTAAGCACAAGGTACGGCCCCATCGGCATGCGGTATGCGCCTAGCGATGAACCCTGGAAAGCTGACGTGTTTCTCGTGTAGTGGATTGAGGAAGCCACCCGCCTGTGCACCGGCGTTCCCATTATTCTCGTTGGTCTTAAGAAAGATCTTCGAGAGGACCCCGTCGCGATCGAGGAAATGCGCAAGAAGTCGATGCGTTTTGTGTCTGAACATGATGGAGAGGCAATCGCTCGGGAAATTGGCGCAAAGCGATATCTTGAATGCTCCAGCTTGAGCGGCGAAGGCGTCGACGACGTATTTGAGGCTGCCACTCGTGCTGCTCTGCTGACCTTTGAGAAGGGCGAGGGCGGCGGTTGCTGCGTTGTGCTGTAAAACCGTCAGCCATGCGCCTCCGAACGAGCTACCATCCACACCACTTGGATGTACTCACACACAACACCAGGGACATCATGCAGCTGTTCCTGGGATTTATTTTTAAGCGATCGCTCACCACTTCGCCTCGGCCGCAATATCAACATATGTTCAGACAACTGGAGACGAGTGTAGATTTTTGGATCATCAGGGAATCAATTTAGGATATAGAGGACTTATTGCTCGGCGCCCCAGGAGGACATCTTCCTTTCTTATACTCTACACTCGCTCACTCTCAAAACTCATCATCACGGAATTGAAGCTAAAGGCAGCATCACATTCCGGCGCTTCGGCCGACCCGATCCTATTTACTATCTATTTATTCCACGGCCGATCTTCGCCCAAATGACGGCATCCTCACTATCACGTTTCCTTTCTGGCGCTGTTATTCAGCAGACAATCAACATGTAAAGACTCGCCCAGAGTCTTCTCAGACACAAACAAGTGACTACCATCCAGCCATACGCACCCTCATTTTCATTACGATCGCAGTGCACTTTGGATCTGCTTCGAATACTGGCCATAATCTCACCTGTCACTCGTAACATCTGAGCGGAATTGCAGAAACATCTTTTATATACTTGGCATCCTGAGGAGAGACAAAAATCGGAGAGGAGCAAGGGTGCATGGGCAGAATGGACACTTGCATGATTTGGTTCGAGCGGGTTAAGATACGCATATTCACTCTCTGTATTAATAATCGAATAGCGGCATAGAACTGGCTTTGTCGAGCGTTGGAAAGATGAGAGTGAATCAATGACATGGATTAAGATGACGGGAGATTGGCGCTGTCGTTTACGGACCTGATACTTAATGAGAGTGATGATCTTTGCATCTAATGTGGTTCATACATAACTAACGTAGCCATCTTTCACGACGTCTTTGAAAGGATTGAGTGACCTCAAGTGGTATCTTGCCTTCCCTTGGATGGACTTAAATAAGAATCGTAAACATTGGCTTTCTAACTGCTGTCATCTGAAAGCTGCCTTATCATACATACAGTACACGTTCTATTATAAACAATTTTTTCCCCGGGTCGAAACAGTAAACAAAGCTTTAATCGTTGTTCCTCTTCCACTCGTGGTTCCAAGCGTTCTTAGCTGGATGGTCTGTTTGGTAACGAGCATACTCAATGGGAATTGCGTCAAGACCCCAAACACCCTTCTTTTCCATAGCAACACGGTACAGGTAGCCCTCGCCTCTGTTTCCTGGGCCAACTGTTTTGCGCAGCTCTTCACAAGCATTGTACATGCCGCTGAAGATGCGGGAGCGTTCCTGCTCAGTTGCTAGATGCTGCTGTCGACGGAAGAGTTGCCAAGCGCGGTGGATGGTCCAGTGGCGGAGGTATCGAAGACGGGCCATTCGTAGAGGAGGAGGAGCGGGAGAGAACATGTTTTGGCGCAGCGTGCGGATGCGGTAGAAGTTTTCGGATTTGGGAGCTGCGTGCTTTCGGCGGGGAGGGACCTTGCCGGCATTGGGATTCTTCGGCGCGGCCTTGGGAGGTGTGCGAGCAAGCATATTCGTTGTGGTAGAGAAAAGACGGGTCGTTTGCGACGTAGAAGCAGGCTGGCGGGTAAAAAGCCCGCGGAGAGAGAATATTGAAGACATCGTAAGGTTTATCGATGCGAAGTAGGCGGGGGAAGTCTCAAGTTGTTGACCAAGACATAAATATTCAGGACAATCGTATTGTAACAATGAGACAATCAATTAAAATTCCAAAGGAATTGGCGGTAATGATCGTTCGGTGGTTCGATTCGTCTTAATTCTGTGTAGAGAAAGAGAAAGGCTCAACGGACTGTTGTGCCCCGACTTGTGTGCATTGACTGGCTTGTTCCCGGGCCTGACGCAGTTTTTCCTGAATCAAATGATCGTATGGTTCGAGTGCGTCTCGGCAATCGCGCAACACGGGCAAGTTGTACTCAACACTTGGGTTGATACAGTCGTATCGGAAGATTTGCTCATTGTAGAGTTTCCAGATGTCCTGCACGAGGAAATTGTTAGCTTGATTCGGTTCGGATAAATATTTGACCGCGTCCAGCTCAAACCCAAACCAACTTCAACTCAGACTTCAAAGGCTTGTCATAAGATGTTGGTGCCTCGAGTTCCTTGAACCATTGCTTGAGTTCAGGCTCAAATCGAATTGAAAACATGAGTAGTGCTGGAATGGGCAGTGCCGGAAGGTTGGAGACTTACCGATGAGGGCCCCTGATTTTCGTAGATAAAGAGTTCACGACGATTCCCAGTATGGAAATGCTCCCACGCCATTAATTCCAGCTGATTGTTCCAAAGGCCTGCAAGATCTCGCAGTGACATACCGGTGGAAGTTGTGAGAAGATTCTCTAGATCTGGCGACTGAACACCTTCGTAGACTTCAGGCACAGCTTTGAGTCGAAGTATAAGCCACGCAAGCTCTTGAGTCGTTGCATGTTTGCAAATCCAGTCTTTGGTGTTTTGGTACGGAAACGTACTCCTTTGGGAAAGCCATGTCAAATCCTCTAGGATGGCTCTGAAAGCATCGGAACATATCACCGCTCTCGAGCGTAGGGCTTCGTGTCTCGGCAAGTCGGCTTTGTGAGATCTGCCGAGATAGTGATGCATCAAGCCGATAAACAATTCCGAGGCTGGCTTCCAGAGGGCCATGAGGCGTAGCTTGTGCTCCAAGGAGCTTCGAGATACTTGGCCTTCATATGAGACGTTCAAGACGCTCGGCATGATGTTCAGTTCTTCAGTGAAGGGCAAAGAGTTCGAGTATCGGAAAATAAAGGTTCCAGGGGAGTATCCGAGAAACCACCTCCCACAACGCATGAATGCATACTGAATGACTCGGAAGGTTTCAAGGCGATCTCCCATCATGACTTGGACCTGCTTCGCTAGCTGCCTCGGGTAATTGTAGATGGGCATGCTCAGAACGTCCCTCGGATCAAAATATCGGCAGGTCTTCTCGGCTTCCAGTATATACAAGAGCTTTGGCCAGGCTGTATTATGAAGCTGCTTGTGGTTATCCATGATAGTTTTGCGAACATCTTCCGGCAAGCTGGCGGCTGGTATCTCAGCTGTCTTAAGCAGATCATAGCATGCCTGGTAAAACCCTTGGTCGTCCACACTCTTAGCCACCATTGCCTTGAGGTGATCCTCGACAAAACTGTATCGTTGCTCTTCGGACTGTGGTACATTCATGTGACAAATGAGGTAGCCGTGTGAGCGAAGAAACTCCCCAGGGTCAGAACGAGACCGGAGGCCCAGGCGGCAACTATCACAAGCCTTCGGATCCTGACCACATTGGGGACGACCACTTGCCTTCGGGCCGCCACGGCCGGCCCTTCGAGTTCCTCGATGCACTGGCATCTCGAGACAATAATACAAATGTTGGTACAAGTTTGGCCTGCAAGAATATCTGGTTAGAATACCCAAAAAGATAGGACTGAAGGGGACGAGGATGGGAAGATACAGATGAGAGAGGAGAAATGGAAAGAGAAAGGCGATGTATTAGGAAAATCAAAACAGTGAGGAAAGATAAAAAAAAAAAAGAACAGGGTGCTTTTTTCATGCTTTCTATATAATAAAGGTAGACTCACTTTTGACTTTTTCGTTCGCGAAGTAACTTCTGGATATCCATGAAACTTAAGTAGGATGGTAAGTTTGGGTTGCCACCTTCAGAGAAACAAGAAGACTTCTGAGTCCAGACTTCCAGGCGAAGTGGGAAAGGCCTAAAAGCATTTAGTAGAAACATGTATAAGTCAGTGTCGGCTCGGTAGGCCTTAAGTCTGCCCATCTAATCCCTTTGGCACCTTTCTTCACTGTCAAAGGTGATCTTGCCCCCTGAAGGCCACCACCATTACTAAACCAAATGGTGATAAAATCAAAAACAGTATGGATTGACTCTTCAACTCGATCATTAGAAGAAGTCACGTTTTGAAGCATCGCTGAGACTGGAGCTCACTCGAGAAGCAGCAGTTGTTTAACAGAATATGGGCCTAAACCAAAGACGAAGGTAGATCCTCCAAAAGAACCCCTTGAAAACCAAAAGACTCCCTTGGACGCTTTGGCAGTGGACTCCTACCCAATGAACTTAGAATCAATAGATAATACTGCACATATTTGGTAGAATTAAACGCAGAAAGGTTTGTGGTGGCGTAGATTAAGAAGCGGAAGTGGAAGTATACCGTTGACTAGAACCTTGACTCAAAAATCACTATAGTAGTCGGTAGGTAAGGACTTAGCTTTTGTGACACCTCACTGCCCCTAAAGGCGCCTATTTGACAAAGAAAAAGTTCGAGATAGGACTGAAATGAAATAACATGATAAATGTACATTTGTCTCTTTTGTGGTGGTAGATTGATAGACGCTCCGAGAAAAGGGGCACTGATGACCTTCGACATCGTGAACCTGAAGCCTAAGCCACCCAACAAGAAAGCGTAACGGATACAGTTTTTGCGCTAGTTAACTTAAGATATTAGAGAGATAAGTAGCTTTCGTTTTTGAAAGTAAATTCATGAGTGTCAAGTCAACTACTGGTCGTAAATCGATCAAGCTCTGATATCTTGCCCACAGATTCACTGCCGTCCGTTTCACATGACTTTCGCACGGACTGACAGTTCCAACCTATTCACGTATTGAATTAGTGTAAATTTGATAGTTCTCCTACAAGCTTCTATTGTTTCCATTTCACCACAAACAAACTTTTCCTCACGCACCAACAAACTCACCTCCCTTCACCATCACCACATCCCTCTTCACACTTATAAAAGTGCTTTACAAGATATTTGGCAAACATATTTCACGGATACAAGCAGACAATTAACCCAAAGAACCAGATAAACAAAATGGACAGCCCTTACGCCTCCAGCACCGACCCGTCTTCGGACTCTGAGCCTGATAATGCCCCTCAGGCCAATGATTATCGGATCCGACGCCGAGCCCAGGAACGTTTACGGGGGCCTGGCGCTTCCGAAAATAGGTCCAGCCCAGCACCCGAGGACCTAGAGGATGTCCCGCCTGAGGATGACAACTCTGACCGGGGAGAGCTTGAGGAAGGGTACGAGATCCTCGAGGGGGCGCTCGTTCGAGGGGCGATGCACCGAGATCGCTCCATGAACGAACTCGCCCCTGACGAGGACTCCGATGATGAACCCTCCTCTCAGGAGCTCCAGTTCGACGATGCTGGAGTGGTTGGGTACTTTAGCGCGATGCTCAGCGAGACTGAAGAGGAGCATAGCCAGAGGTATGATTTGTGATTGCTCTTAGCTCTTATCTCTCGGAGCCATCTAAGTTTATGAACATACAAAGCTAACTCATGATAGCACCTCTCAGCTTATCCAGAACCCTTCTGGCACAGACGTCCCCCAGGGTGTTCTTGCTGCAACCGCACAGATTGCGCAGAACAACCTCGCTAGGTCATACGACAACCTTGCCGGCGGGCTTACCTACACTGCCCAGCGTGCCCAAGATGCCATGGCGACCACTGCCCAGGCAGGGGGCTATCTAGCTGAAGGGGCCTGGCGTGCTGGTAATGGTGTCGCGATCTGGGCTCAAGAACGATGGCCCAACATGCCTCGTGTCATCAACCGTAGAGTGTTGGGTTCTCTGGCTGAGATTGTGATGGAGGGTGTTCAAGCCTTGCCACCTTCGGACTCCATCATCCGCCCACAAGGACGGCGATGAATTAGGGGGCCAAGGTAGGCTATGGTTTCCTGCCGCTACAAGTGACGGATTGGGTGCAGCTATTTGGCTCCGGAAGTCAGTGGGCGTGGAGATTATAGGAGAAAAGTCTTTTGCTGTTTTTGTGTTTTTCTTTTGCGGATGATACCATTATATTGGGACAAACAGAGCAATCAGTATGGCGCTCGGAAAATGGAGCATGGAATTTGCAGGCGAAAAGTTAATCAGGATCCTTTGTTAATGAAGGGACAGGAGGAAGCATTCGGGATCACGCATTAAGAGCCGGCGTATATAGAACAAATTGCTTTATTATGCAAAATACCATTGTGTCATCAAAAAACTACATTATACTCCAAGTCACATGCTGTAATCCTTTATCCATTTTGAACGAAATCATCATTAGTGCTCGTGTGTCACGTTGTTGAGATCCCTGAATTCGCCGCGTAGGCTCTCGATCCCTTCCGCCTTGACCTCGTCGACAAGCTTGGCTACCTCAGGGGCAATGACGTTCTCATCGAAGCCGAAGTATTTGTAGGCGTCATTACCAGGTAGTGACTTGCCGAAGGTAGTCATTGAGTAGCCAGCATCGGCGTATCGCTCCCAGCCGTTGACGGCGTAGGCCTCAATCACAACTCGAGGGGCTTTGGAGCGGTATCGAAGGACTTGGCGTTTGTACTCGAGGGGTTGGGAGTTGAAGAGACGCTGGCAAGGGAACGAGACCACGCGGGCCTTGATGCCGAACTTCTCCTTGAGGACCTCGCGGGTTTTGACGGTGAAGACCATTTCCGCACCGACGCCGATGAGTGTAACGTCGGCATCCTCTTCCTCGATGAAGACATAAGCACCCTTCTGAACACCTTCGCGGCTGGAGTACTCAGGGTATTGCTCGAGGTTCTGACGGGAGAGGGAGATGATAGATGGGGTGTCCTTGGCCTCGAGGGCGGTGATGAAGGCACCGGCCGTCTCTTCGGTATCGCAAGGTCGGATGTAAAGGAGGTTGGGCATGGAGCGGTACAGAGCAGGGAGAGCAATCGGTTGGTGAGTTGGACCGTCTTCACCGGTACCGATCGAGTCGTGAGTGGCAATGTGGATGGCTTGGAGGTTCTGAAGAGCGCCCATGCGGACACCAGGGGCGGCATAGATATAGAACATGAAGAAACTTGAGGTGACAGGGAGAATCGTGCCCTTGCCGTAAGCAGCGAGACCGTTGGAGATAGAAGCCATCGCATGTTCACGGATACCCCAGTGGATATAACGGCCGGAGTAGTTGCCATTGATGCCGCAGGTGGTCTTGAGGTCGGGCTGTCACTGTGTTAGTGACATGCTACTGGCTGTGTCAAGGGGGAACTTACATGTTGGAAGTCAACCTTATCCTTCCAGATCATGTTAACAGAGGGTGACAGATCAGCTGTGCCGACCATGAAGTTCTTGAGTTTCGCAGCCAGGGGGTTGCAGATGATACCGGCAGACTTTCGGGAAGGTGTAGGAGCAGTAGGGAATGTCTCCTTGGCAGGGATGATGCTTCGCCAGTCGCCAGTAAAGCGGCCCTCGAGACGCTTCATGAACTCTTCGTGAAGATCAGGGTACTCCTTGCTGTAGGCATCAACAAGGTTCTTCCAATTCTCGACGAGGCGGTCACCACGAGTCTTGCGGTCGCGGAAGAAGTTGTAGACCTCATCAGAGACGACGTAGTGCTTCTCAGGGTCCATGCCGAAACGTTCCTTGACGGCCTTGACACCATCGGGGCTGAAAGCGGCACCGTGGGCTTTGGCGTCGCCGGCAACCTTGCTACCAACTCCGATGACAGTGTGAATATTGATGAAAGTGGGCTTGTCGGTGCTGGCCTTGGCCTTGAGGAGGGCTTTGACGATACCCTCGACATCGAAGCAGCCGTCCTCGACCTCGATAACGTCCCAACCACAGGCGCGCATCTTGGTGTTGACATCCTCGGTATTACAGAGGTCAACACTACCGTCGCAAGTAATCTGGTTGTTGTCGTACATGACGACAAGGTTGTTGAGCTTCCAATGGCCAGCCAGCTGAATAGCCTCAAGGGCGACACCCTCTTGTAGACAAGCATCGCCGATCATGCAGTAAGTCATGTTGTTGATGAGATCGTAGTTGGGCTTGTTGTAAGTTGCCGCAAGGTTCTTAGTCGCCATGGCGAGACCGACAGCATTGGCGATACCTTGTCCAAGGGGACCGGTCGTTACTTCGATACCCTCATGCTCAATCTCAGGGTGACCGGGCGCCAATGAGTCGTAGTTGGATGAGTGGTAGGACTTGAGGTGCTCGAAGGTCATGGCCTTGTAGCCTGTGAGATGAAGGAATGTGTACTGGAAGAGACATGTGTGGCCGTTGGAGAGGACGAAGCGATCGCGGTTGAAGTAGTCAGGGTCGTTGGGAGAGTACTGCATCACGTACTTCCAGAGGGCGAGGCCAATGGCCGCCATACCCATAGCTCCTCTGTAAGTCAGTCAGTATATAACATTCTCTTGTCTCTCGATGCTGCTAATCTTACCCAGGGTGACCGCCCTTGAATTGCTCGCAAAGATCAGCGATCAAGCAGCGAAACTGCCGTAGGGCAAGATCAATTGTCTCTGCATCATCGTTCTTGATCAACTTGACAACGTTGGAAAGAGCTACAGGCTCTTCCTGTGTCTCTGGGGTGATTGCGCTTGGTGCCATCTCGGACTGGATCTGGGACTCTGTGATGCTCTTACAAGACAAGTAGATGATGAGTGCAGTTGAGAAACATCGACAGTGCCTCTTGAGTTATAGAGATTTCGAAAAAGCATCTTTTGCGCGTGATCTTTCTCATAACGACGGTGATGTTCGCTGAAGCCATGGCGGATCGGGTTACCCCAACAGGGCAGGGGAAAGCGCCGTGGGGATATGTGCGTTTGCCATTTGACGTGGGGTTCTTGATGAGTTTGACATTATTGGATTGAATGAGGATCGGGTTCTGGATCAGGAAGTTGGAGGCACCAGATCACGGCTTTGCCTGTTGAGGTTAGAGTAGAGATTGCGCTTAGAACTGCCATGGACTTGATGCTTGGGGTATTGGCGCAACATGATCGTGTGGAGAAAGGTTGCAATTATTTGGGTGACGGAAATACTGATGAGGTTAGTGTGTCGTCTCTAATCTGTGTTGTACAATTCTGGGAACCTGCATTTGCGACAGACATTGCTAGGTGAAAGAAACAACTGGACTTGTTTGTAGAACCGAAGGCCGGCAAAAACAAACGAGCAGTTCAGGGGCTAAGACGCGGTGGAGACACCCCTGTATTTGTGTCTTGCCAAACACACGACCACATCTTTTTGTCCCCCTCTTTCAGCCTGGAAATACTGGATCTTAGCGAAGA
Source organism: Fusarium nygamai (assembly GCA_001262555.1). Lineage (NCBI taxonomy): Eukaryota > Fungi > Ascomycota > Sordariomycetes > Hypocreales > Nectriaceae > Fusarium > Fusarium nygamai. Next base: position 2,331,802 of record LBNR01000006.1, read on the forward strand.
CCACGACTGTCGTAGTGAGATGTGACAACCTCCGGCTACAATTACCTCGTCACATCAACCAGGAATCGCTCTTCAAACTCAATTTGAGACACATCATTCTTCGCATCGACCTTCCATTTGGACTCCATGACGGTAATGCTTGACTCAACACATCTTCGGCGCCTCCAGAAATGGGTACCCGTAGATGGTATATCCTGACGAGCCTGCGTCTCCAAAATCTTTGTCTCCTGGCAGCTTCAATTTCTTTCTTCACTTGCCGTTCTTTTACGACCTCGTTGATACCCATACAACTTCACGGTGACAATGGCTCCCGCTATCGTATCCGACATTGAGCTCCCGGCCCATGTGCCTGAGACCAGAGAAACACCCGCCTCAAGAGCATCAACGTTCAAGCTCTTTTCCCTCGAGAACAAGACTGTCGCCATCACAGGCGGAGCTCGTGGTCTGGGTATCACACTTGCCATTGCCGTTGTCGAAGCCGGCGGTAGTGTAGCTTGCCTCGACATTCTCGAGGAGCCATCACCAGCTGAGTGGGCACAGCTCAACAAGATCGCCACAGCCAACAAGGCTTCCGTCTCATACCGAAAATGCGACGTTACAGAAGAGCAGTCTGTCGAGACAGCGATGAAGGAGATCGCTGCTGAGGCTGACCAGTCTGGAGCGCCTTTCTGGGGAACAATTGCTTGTGCCGGCATTCAGCAACAGATTGCGGCGCTGGACTACCCAGCTGCCGACTTTGACCGTATCCTACGAGTGAATGTTACTGGTGTCTTCAACACTTGCAAGAATGCAGCACGCGTTCTGCGAGAGAAGAACAGCCCTGGAAGCATCGTCATCATTGGAAGCATGTCAGGCAACATTGCAAACCGAGTAAGTCATCAAAACATCATCAAGAATACCCACAGACTAATAGGGGACAGGGACTCTCTTGCACAGCTTACAATTCCAGCAAGGCTGCTGTTCAACAAATGTGCCGATCGGTCGCTCAAGAATGGGGTCAGTACGGTATCCGAGTCAACACGTTGTCTCCCGGATACATCAGAACTGCCATGACGGATCAATTGCTTCAAGAGAACCCCGAGGTTGAGAAGACATGGATGGCGGGTGCTTTGCTGGGCCGCCTGGGTGCTCCTGAAGACTTCAAGGCGCCCGCGGTATTCCTGCTGTCCGAGGGTGCTTCATTCGTTCATGGAACAGATTTGAGGGTCGATGGAGGACATTGCGCATCTGCATGATTGATTAGAGCGTTTGTTAATACAAGAAACTTTACGATTGGATTGCGGGAGGTCCCAGAAACGTGCAACAGTCCGGGGATCAACTGATTGACCGCCTGTTCCACTACATTGAGGACCAAGACCGTTGCTAACGAGCGCCCGAAAGTCGTCATTGAGCTCAATTAAGGCCTCATGAAAAAGAGATAAAGTTGTTTACCTCATCGAGCTATTCGAACGCCAGGTGACCTTAGTCTATGGCGTTCACACTGCCACCACCAAAATCATGGCGCTAATTCAGCCTCTGGTGTTAGTCGCGGAAGCCTTGCGAGGTTGTTTCAGTAATTTGGCTGCCTCAGCTGAACACATCCAATATAAAAGGCGACAACTACCCATATTTGGTCGTGCCATTCAATCAAAAACATCACAATCCATTGCAATGGCCTCTATAACCCTCTCAGAAAATGCACACAAGGCGTTGGAGCCTTCGCACCTCCAAGATCGTATCATCGGTACCATTTTCGGCTCAGCGCTTGGAGACGCAATTGGCTTATACACAGAGTTTCTGTCCGCCGACATCTCAGCAAAAGCATACCCCGACCGCAAGTTTACCTTGCTCCCTGCTGAAAATGCAACGCCTTTTCGACGCGACCATCACAGAAACTTCCATCGTACTGGGGAATGGACTGATGACACGGACCATGCTGTTTTGATACTTCTCTCATTCCTCCATAGCGATGGCCAGAAGCTTGATCCACAAGACTTTGCATCAAGACTTTCAGTTTGGGTGCGTATGGGACTGAGAGCGCTGGATACCCTGCCTCTTGGTCTCGGGCGTACAGTCGGCGGGATCGTGCGCAGCAAATCTTACCTAGATGATCCTGAGGGCACAGCGCGCAAGTTCTGGGTGACGGGGAAGTACAATGCTGCACCCAATGGAAGTCTGATGAGAACACATCCCCTGGGTCTCATGTGTCTTACCAAGTCCGTTGAGGAGACCTTTCAGATCGCAGCAGATTTCTCTGTCGTCACACACGTTGATCCCAGATGTGTGGTCTCTTGCGCCATCGGCACGGCTCTTGTTCGTGGCCTTGTCCTCGGCGAGATCTACGAAGAGCAACATGTCGATGAGTTGATCGAAACTGGCCTCACGTGGTACAACGAGCTCCGCGAAAAAGAATTGCAGGATCCAGACAAGAAAGACGAGTCTCGCCTGGACATTGAAGAGTTCAAAAAGCATGCGACAGCTGAATCCCTTGCGGACCTCAAGTTGGATGAGAGTTACAAGATCGGATACGTTTACAAAACATTTGGATCTGGCATCCTGCTTCTTCGACTAGCACTGCGCCAACTCAAATCTTCCGGACAACTATGCTCCCAGCTTTCCATCTTCGAGAAACTCATCACAGATCTGACAATGGAAGGCGGCGACGCAGACACAAACGCCTGCTTTGCTGGTGCTCTTTTAGGAGCATTGCTCGGATACAAGTCCTTGCCTCCACATTGGCGCGATGGTCTCCGTCATGGGACATGGCTTATGGAGAAGTCTGAAGGACTCTGTGATGTGTTGGGCGTGACGAAGGGTTCATACTCTGGGTCACGGGACAAGGATACTGCGGAAGACGGTGGCCGTGGGTTCTTGACGGATGCACAGATGGAAGAGAAGTGTATGAGGATGCAGGCTTGGATGGCACAGGAGGAGACTGAATGGAAGAAGAAGAAGGAGGCCGACAAGAAGAAACCCAATTGGATTGCCTGGAAATAGTATGTTGGGATGATATCATGTAGCCTTTCCTGGCATATGTTTGACCGCTTTCAATCACTGGAAATATGTTACAGTTCCTTCTCTCTGAACCGATGTAAACAATGACTTTGGTATTTGCCAAGCCAATAGCATATATAATACAGTACTAAATGGTCATAAATTCAGCGTCATATTGGCCATGATCCAGCATAAGCAGGGGAGTAACGGTCCCCTTTTCGCTCACCCCAAGTCCTCCACCATTTTACTCCCTCATATGGACCTCAGCCTCAAACTTCTCATTGCTCTCAGTCTCGCCAGTTTCACCACTGGCGCTCTTCTCAGAAGCCTCTCCAGGCACACCCATGCTGTGATCCCAATGAAGCAAGACCTTTGGGCCAGTGAAGAGCTTGTCGATCTGCTCGAGGGACAACAACCGGGTCTCAGGGTAGAAGAAGTAGATGAGGGGAACGAAGAAGGCGTTGAAGATGCAGAAATAGATGTACGTCTTCCAGCCAATGCTTGAGATGGACACGGGAGTGATCTCGACGACGAGGAAGGTGAAGATCCAGTTGGAGGCTGTTGCAAGAGCGGCGGCGCGAGTACGGATGGCCAGGGGAGCGTATTCGGCGGGCACTGTAATTTGTTAGTTGGGCTGGCCTGGGAGACACTGGGGAGCGGTGACTTACAGAGCCAGGGAATGGCGAGTAATCCAACAGCAAAGAAGAAGTCTACCATGGAGTTAGCTAGATTGGTCTCATCTTCAGGGGCTGACTTACTGAACAAGAAGAGCATGACAATGGCGACAATACCAGGTCCAGGCTGCCCAGTAGACACGGTTCCAGCCAAGACAGCCATGCAGACTGCTTGACCAGCGGCGGCAAACATCATCAACTTGCGGCGACCGAGACGATCAATGATCCAGATTGGGATAAGCGAAGAGAAGAAGTAGGCGACACCGTTGAAGCCAGCAAGCAGGAGACTCAGGTTATGGGAAATGCCGACGGATTCTTGGAAGATGACGGGGGCGTACTGTAACTTGGTGTTAGTCGCCTGAGGCTTGATGGAATGGCACTTTTATTAAGTGGACTTACGTATGTAATGAGGTTGATACCGGAAAGCTATTAGAAGAGAGTGTTAGCGAGGATCCAAAAGAGGAAAAGGGTTTGTAGAATGGTGCCCTACCTGTTGCATGAACTGTCCACCAATACCAAGCATTGTTCGATACAGGAACTTCTGCTCCCCATTCTTCCACATAGCCTTGAAGCTGCTCGTCTGGGCCGCCTCGCGCTCCTCATTGATAGCATGCTGAATCTCAGCAATGGCGCGGCTGACAGTCTCATCCCCCTTGGAGATAGACTTAGCATCTCTGCGCACAGCCCAAAGAACCTCGCGTGCCTCGTCGTGGAGATCATGGTTGATGAGCCACCGAGGAGACTCAGGAAGAAGAACGATTCCGATGAAGGTCAAGATGGCGAAGAAGATCTGGAAGGCAAGGGGGAAGCGGAACTGGGCGTCATTGCTGACATAGGACATGCCGTAGTCGACCCAGTATGAGAGCATGACGCCGAAGATGTTGATTGCGAGTTCAATGGCGAGACCTTTGCCACGGTTGCTGGCTTTCATGAGTTCAGAGTGCCAGACGGCTGAAGACTGTTAGTGAAGATCTGTGACAGAGTCAGGGGCAACTTACGAATTGTACTGGTGTTCATGCCGTTCCCGAGACCAGCTACAATACGACCAACAATCATCTGAGGGATTCCGAAAGCTGATGCTTGAAGAGCGGCTCCGATGCTGAGAACAATGCAGCCCATCATGATACACTTGCGACGACCAAAGTACTCGCCAAAGATGAGACAGAAGATGGCGCCGAAGAAGCAACCGATCTCGTAGATAGCGACGACTGTTCCTTGAAGAGAAGAACTGCCATTGCCACCATCTGTAGTGTCGATCTCGGGAAAAGTGTTTGTAAATGCAGTACCTGTCAGCAGGCCAGACATGACACCCTGATCATAACCGAAGAGGAGGAAGCCAGAACCAGCTGTAGCCGTGATGGCCCAGTCCAAGGGTCTTCCAACAAGGATCGTCATGATGAAGAGTTTGACAAGAAGTGAAGAGATCAGAAGAAGCTATTCAACAACCAATGTTGATGCTATAAGTCACGCAACAGTAAAAGATGGGGCGACTCCATATCAATATATACTGCTCCGAAGTGACAATTCGGCGACGAGAAAATTAGATCAATTGTTGACTCGCGCAAAACAAGGTTCGTTCCAAGGCCGTGACATGGGCGCCAGTTCCCCGTGGGGAGTCCACTGCACCGTAACATTGGATCATCTGGGGTTTTTGCGGGTTAGACGAACGGTTCCGGTTTTGAGAGTCGTAAGGCATTTGCAAGCGCTGGAGAGAATATGGGGCATTTAGGCAGCCGAATTCAGGGATCAGGTTCTTGAATTGCCCAGTTTTTGCGAAAAGGTGAATTGTAGCCGATGGAATGATACGATAATTGTGAGTTGGGGGTGTCATTGAAGATGGATGAATTAGCGAAAATCTGCCCTGGATAGACGTGGTATCCTCAGGCGGGATTGCTGCAGTATGCCTAAGCGTAGGTTCTTTATTAGGGGGTCTTTTTGATGCAGCCACAAACAATAGTCAATTACTTGTGCAACTAAGAAAGACAAATGCTTTAATGTCAGAGGAGATAATCACCCAACTCTTGAAATTGCTCCATTGATCAAAGAAAAAGCGTGGTTTTGATGTCAGAGCAGTTGGATGCTTGTCAGGGTCCGCATAGACCTACCAAGATCGGCTGCAAGTTGAAGCCCCCCTCCCCATCTCCACTCCTCACTGCAACACCCCAGAATGGGCATGGAATTTTCGTTAGGGATGACACTAATTCGCATGCAGATGCCCTACGCCATATACATTGTATACTCTCCAAGGGTGCGTATACTTCCCTTATCTGATTCGTTGCTAGATATACTCAAACGGTTGTTTGATGTTTTGCTGACACTATCGCGAAGAGCATCAGAACCGTGGTCGGATTAGGAATCTGGGAACGCCCTATCGAGGACCATCAGATAAAAATGCCATTCGGTATCAAAGATGATAGAACTGCAAACAATTCCCTTTGTTTGGCCAAGTGCTTGCGCTTTGTGTGACATCGACACCATAACACACGACAATCACTCCTCACAATCATGACACTCGGTATGTGCTTGTGGAAGCAAGACGAGCCAGTTGTTGACCAAAACCCTCAGGAAAGAGCTTCATCAATGGCGTCGCCAACTCAGTCGAGCGAAGCCTCAGGAGTTGTATCCTTCAGGACCCTTCGTTGAGTCTTATCGCATCAGAAAAAGGTGAGACCATGACCTACAACAGCACACAAGCATATATTGACGGCCTCTTCAGTGCTCTACCGACGAACGAATCAAAGTGATAAAAAAGTAATCCTCATTTCAGGCGGGGGCTCCGGCCACGAGCCCGCGCATGCAGGATACATCGGCGAGGGAGCATTGGATGTCGTGGTCGCTGGCGAGATCTTTGCCTCCCCTTCCGCTTCTCAGATCCAAACAGGCCTACAGACTGTCAAGTCGTCGAAAGGGTACGCTTATACCCCATAGCAGTCGAGTGTCTGGCTAACCAGTGGTAGATCGTTGATGATCGTCAAGAACTACACAGGCGACAAGCTCAACTTCGGCCTCGCAGCAGAGAAGGCAAAGGCAGACGGACAGAAGGTTGAGATGGTCATTGTCGGAGATGATGTTTCAGTCGAGGGAAACACGCTTGTTGGTCAGCGTGGCCTTGCGGGAACAGTCTTCTGCCATAAGATCGCCGGCGCAAAGGCAGCTCAGGGGTATGCATATCCATCGTACTGACCGAACCAAAGCTTACCGCCTTACGCAGAGCCTCCCTTGAGCAAGTCGCTTCTACCACAAGAAAAGCCGCTTCGCAAATGGCCACTGTCGCAGCCAGTCTCGATCGATGCCGTGTTCCCGGACGGACGATTCAAGAAGCCCTGCCCCACGACCAACTCGAGTTCGGGATGGGAATACACAACGAGCCGGGTGTCAAGCGTCAAGAAATTGGGAGCCTCGAGGCTACAGTTGAGAAGACACTGAGCATGATGTTCACTCCAAAAGCCAATATGTGGCAACCAGGAAAGGGGCAGCGAGTGGCTTTGATGGTCAACAACCTGGGCGGCTTAAGTGTCTTGGAGATTGGGGTCGCTGCAGACGAGGTGGTAAAACAATTGGGTCGACGAAGCATCCATATCGAAAGGAGTCTTGTTGGCACCTTTATTACGTCTCTCGACGGACCTGGCTTCTCTGTCACTCTATTGGCACTCGACGATGAGTTGATGGACTTGCTGGACGCTCCCACTACAGCGCCTGCTTGGCCACGTTCGATTCACGGTTGGGCCACAGATGCAGCGTCTGTATCGAAGCGTGAGACCATAGTCCCTGTTACGAAGGCCAATAGTAGGGAGACAGGAGTTAAAGGTAAGTCAAAGGCGAAGCCATCTGCCAACATCAGACTGATCATTCGCAGTGCCGGCATCCCTTGTCAAGGCCCTCATCGAATCAGTAGCACGAACAACAGCAAGGGATGAGCCCAAGATTACAGAATACGATACGCTTGCAGGCGATGGAGACTGTGGAGAAACGCTTCTGAATGGAATTACTGGTACGTACTCACCGAGTCTCATCAATCGAACTGCAGCAATGCTAATCTTATCAACGCGCAGGTCTCGTGAAAGAGTTCGAAAATGACGATACAGTTTCTCTTGACATTGGCCAAGTCTTCCGACGAACAGCGACAACCGCAGAAAGGAGCATGGGTGGTACGTCGGGTGCTATCTATGCCATCTTCCTCAACGCTGTAGCGAATCGACTTTTACAATTGACTGCCGAGTCCCCATCGCTAACGGTCTCCGAGTTCATACGACAAGCTCTCCAGAGCGGCCTAGACGAGCTATGCAGATACACACCCGCACGAATCGGTCACCGCACACTAATGGACGCACTTATACCGTTTGCCAAGAACTATTCTCTGGATGGTTCACTAAAGGCCGCTCTAGCAGAGGCGCGGAAGGGTGCTGAGAGCACACGGCAGATGGTAGCGGCCCTGGGGCGGGCGAGCTACGTTGGACAAGACAGATTTGACGAGGAGGGCGGCATTCCTGATCCTGGAGCTCTTGGTGTTGTCAGTATTCTCGAAGGTCTTTGCGATGGATTGGATACTCGAGCCAATTGAGGCGATTGGCGCAGTCGGCAATGGATGGAACTGTTTCTTCGCTTACAAGTTCTTGGTGATGATGGTGGTCTAACCAAGTACAGTCAAGGCAGACCAGGGTGAAGAGCACTGTCCACCCACTAAACAACGTCACGCTGCCTGTTGCTGGCGCAAAAGGCAATTGTAAGCGGAGGTGAACTAATCCCAGTTGAGGAATGTTTCGAGTTGAAGACTTGTTTGTCGGGGAACCAGAATAGACTCGTTGTTTTATTCGTTTTAGCATCAATTGCCTGGGAACTAATAGATCATGTCATTATTTTAGTTCCCTCTAATAGTTTTCTGGAACAATTGCCGATCACGAGTCCTTTCTGGTACCGCAGGACGGACCCCAGATTTTGGCGTCTACAATTGCCCTGCCTCTCCAACTTTTGGACATCTTCACTCTCGCCTTCACCTTCATCTCCATTCGCTCTCCCGCCGATAAGTCACGTCACCCAATTCTTACCCGGAATCTCAACTCCGGCTACAGTTGACTTATGGACCGTCCCTCCGCATCCCGGGCCCGAGTCCGGTCCGAACCCATCAAGCATAAGCGGACCCGCTCCGGTTGTCTCAATTGCAGACGGAAGAAGCGTAAATGCGATGAGAGTCGACCGGCCTGCGGAACATGTCGTCGTCGCAATGAGTCTTGCGAATGGGGTCTCAAGATTGCGTTTCGAGCCGAGCATGCTCAATGCTTAAATGCGCGGCATCCTTCGATGCGGAAGATGGCCAGGAGGAGGCAGCCAAGGGAGTTTGAAATTCTGGATGTGACGGATGAAGTCATTCGTGATTACAATGGTGCTGAGACGGAGGAGGAGGATAACGAGACTAGTGACGATCGTGCGTGGACAAGCACTTCTGGTATGCACTCAATCTGCATCGTGGGTTGTTTGTAGATCTAACGTCCTTCTAGGTCGCTCAAATCTCATCGGCGGTGGAAGACCTCGCGCCTCAAACAATACGCCAAGTGGCTATGTCTCTATACAGCGACCACCGGTAGTCGATATCTCATCACCGACATCACAATGCCAGACCGAAAACGCCGTAGCCGACCTACTTTACTTCAGCCAAAACGGGCAATCTCATTCCTCAGTCGACATCGATCCTGCTCTGCAGGTTTCCATGGAGGCCGTCCCAATTGACATGATAGCAGAATATCCGTACATCGACCAGATGCAAGCATTTACCCCTGAGGGCATCTCCGAGGACGGTATCTTCTTGCCAGGCTCTGCGTACCACGAGTTACACTCGACACTCCGTAATCATCTCATCCAAGAGACACGATCAATTGCCCCAACAAGATCAACAACGCCGCATATAGAGGTTGACAGCTCAGGGGGCGTCTCCTTGGAAGAGACCGAGGTCACGATTCCAATACAAGAGTTTCAGCCCTCACAGACACCCCTGCTCTCTCAGCAAGAGGAATGCTCGCTATGGAAGAACTACTTTGACGAAATTGCCCCCTGGCTCGACAAATTCGACCGAGACCGCCATTTCCAGCAGATTATCCCTACAATGAGCAAAGACAATGACCACTTACGATACTCAATGCTGGCCCTTTCGGCACGACAACTTGAACTGAAGCATACACTACCGACGAATCGTAGCCTCGCCCTCTATCAAGAAGCCATACATATGCTCCTCCCACATTTGCCGACCCGCGGAACAGCTGTCATCGCCACGTGTGTTATCCTTTGTGTGCTGGAGATGCTGAGCTGTTCACCCAAGGCATGGCAACGCCATCTTGATGGCTGTGCGAGTCTAATGGAAGCTGTTGGCATCAATGGATTTGTAGGAGGGACAGAGCAAGCCCTGTTCTGGTGCTTTGCACGTATGGATATCTGCGGCGGCCTCATATCGTCTGTCAAGACTCTCATTCCTATCTGCCATTGGGCCTCGAAGACGTTATCAATTGAAAACGATGTCGAACTCTTCAAGAATGCTCCAACGTTCGAGGACTGGGCTAATTATGCTGTGTATCTCACCGCTCAAGTCCTGGATCTGTTAGCTGCCTCCCCTACTGATCCAACTCGCGATGAAGCCAAGTTCCGGACTCGATGGCTCAAGTTGTGGAAGTATATCTCTGAATGGTACCAAGAGCGCCCAGCTCCATTGCATCCCATTATGACAATCCCTTCGAGCGAGTCCTCGCCATTTCCAACGATTTTGTACTCGAACCCTGCTGCCATGTCAGGGAATCAAATGCACCACGCAGCATCGATTCTCATGCTACAGAACCAACCATCGACAGTTCGGCTAGGTCATGCTTCCAAACCAATAAGTATCCTTTGGCATGCAAGACAAGTATGTGGCATAAGTATGTCAAATGAGCATCACGGGGCCTGGACGAATAGTGTGCAACCGCTGTGGATCGCTGGAAGATGCATGAGCCATCCAAGTGAGCATAAAGCAATCTTGGAAATGTTGGACCGAATCGAAAGGGAGAGTGGATGGAGTACAAAATGGAGAGTCGACGATCTGAAAGAATTCTACAAATGCTCCTTGTCAACTGTATGAAAGAGATGATTTATGAAACTCGGAGTTGCCAATAGGTCAAAGACAGACTGAGCTGTGCGGTTGATATTCTTGGTGATATTTAGCGTTGATTAGGTGCATTGAGATTTGGCTTTGGTTTCGTGGAGACTTATAAGATAATTCCAAGTGAATCTTTGGTACTCTGAATTTCGAGTTTCTATCAAGAGTCGACTGTGAAATTAGGAAAATGTGTTCGCTATTTGCGTTGTTGAGCGGAGGCCTTCTGCTGGGGCTCACGTGCCAATCGAAAATAGGTGAGACTGTCATAGGTCAAGAATAATCCCACACTTCTTGAGCGCAAGTCAATATTGAGATTCCCCTCACTAGTCAACTACCTGGAATCTCAACAAGCCATAATTCTTCCGCATCGCATCACATTCATTTCAATTTTCATTCGTTTCTTTTCTTTGTCTTCTTATTGTCATGTCGTTGTCCAAGCCCAAGCGTGTTCATGATCTTATCGCCCAGAACCCTCGAGTTCGTGTCTGGGTTCATCCGCTCGAGTGGTCTGAGGTTCACCTTGAGCTTCTCAAAGCCTCTTTCATTGAGATTGACACCGATGAGACCTCTGAGAATCCTGAAGACGGAACAGCCCAGGTATCTGACTATCGAGTCGTCAGACAGTTCGCGCAAACCTCGATGAAGAACAAGAACCTAAAGACCTTGATCTGTGACAACGGACCTCTTAAGCTTCTTCGGTAAGAATCGAGGTCTCAGTGTCTACATGCTTATAATCCTAACTTTGAGATTCTAGTCCTCGTGGATACTTCTGCTTCGGTGAAGAGAGGCCTCTTGATCTTCAGGGCGCGATCTTCAACCAACGCGGAGCTATTAGCGATGACAGTTACGCTGGGGCATTCGCGTTCATCCAGGGGAACCTGATCAGAAACCTCCGTGAAGGCCTCTTCCCTCTTCCTAACCGTCTTCGTCATGACCCTGCCGCCAAGTGGCTACGAGAACTGCGAGTCAAGAAGATTGAGCCCCAGAACCAGTGGCGCGACCCCTACATCCTTTGTGTCCTTCTAGGACTTGCTCAGTCACAGGCTGAGGATAAAACCTCTCCCAAGTATCCTTTCGCCGAGGATCATATCTTCAAGGTAAATATACCCCTGCTCTTACATGACTCGCCTGGGATGCTTGTTGACACTAGTGTAGACCTGTGCCGCGTTAACTGATGACAAGAACGAGGACTTCATGTATTTCTATACCGCTGAGTTCTCGGTTGCCTTCGTTAGCAAGTTCGAGTATCCCCTAGACCTGAAGAAGCCAAAGGATGCCATGGCCTCCGAGCTGTCCATCGGCATGAAGCAGATCCTTTTCCGGCCCTACAAGACCTTCCGGACCCGCCTCCTCGCGGAGATCTCCTCTGCCCTGTAAGCAGACGGAGCTACCTGTCGGTTCGAGCAGGTTCCGGGTCTGAGAACCTATGGACTATCGGCCGACAGGGATAAGCAAAGCTATTTTGATTTTTTTGTCGGGACGACAACTTCAGCTGAATCAATTAGTGGCATCCTACTGATCATGGATGCACGATATGCATGGATATGGCACCATTTTACTCATTGCTGAAGCCCACATCGAATTTGTTTAGGTAAGTGCTGATCTTTCGGGAGATCGTCTATAAAGGTACAAGACCATTAAACAAGCTGACCGCGATAGAACTTTAAGTTCAAATAGGTTGTTATCGGGGATCCCGATAGACGAAGGAAGCACCGAACTGCCTATTCGGTTGCGATTCATGTTACATGCCGTACGCATTAGTCGTCAAAGACCATGGCAGAACGTGTATACCTAGTTACTTTCCACCAGTCTTTATACAGCTCGTTACTCCAATACGAAACTCTAAACACAATCTATCGTACTACAACGGTGCCGTGGGCGGCTAAATAGCCTGATTGAAACAAAGTGGCCGGGGTCCCCCTTGCAGGGCTGGGATGGTTCCCCGTGGGATACCGAAACATTGGCCGAATTACTGTCTCTTCCTGAAGCACGCTCATCACGATCTAGATGAAACCGGGGTGTCTTTTGTTTGCTGCTGGCGGTTTCATGGACGCGTTGCTCCGAAGTTCTCGACCAACTGCCGACTGGGAACCCCTGCTAGTTCCCGTGGGCTTCCCGGGTGGAGATTAGAGGACCTTGAGACTGAATCAGTTGAGGTCGGAAGTTGAATAGGTCAGTATCTAGTCTTTTGTGATGTTCTAGTATAAAAGGGCCAGTATATTCCTCAAGCTGAAGATATTTCCACAGATCACTCACAGATCATCTACTACTCCCTTATCTAACTTCAAATATCCTCCTCCGTTCTTCTCTCTTCACCATGAAGTTCACTTCTGTTCTCCTTGCTGGCCCAGCTCTTGTTGCTGGAAGATATCTCAGTGACGAGGTTACCTCTGGAACTTCGACTCACTACGGCGGCAATGTCTCTGGAGGCAACTGTGGCTTTGTTTCCTACACGATTCCTTCTGGCATTTATGGCACTGCTTTCTCTGGCCCCAACTGGGACAATGCTGGGGTTTGTGGCAGCTGCATCGAAGTCACCGGCCCAACCGGCAAGAAGATCAAGGCCATGGTGAGTACCCTTATGTTCTGATGGTTTGTGCGGTGTAAGCTAATATATCTTGTTCTTAGATCGTCGACAAGTGTAACGAGTGCAACAAGGGTCACTTGGATCTCTTTGACAATGCCTTTACTGCTGTTGGCGGTACCAACGGCCTTGTTCAGACCAGCTGGAGACTGATTTCTTGCGATATCACTACACCTTTGGTCCTGCGTAATAAAGAAGGTGGGTTGGCAATATGCTTCTCCTACCGCACCCCAAGTCCCACAGCTAACATTATCTCAGGCACCAGCGCCCACTGGTTCAGCATGCAAGTCCGCAACAGCAACCTCCCCGTCAAAAGCCTCGAAGTCAGCACCAACAGCGGAAAGACCTGGACCGGAACGACTCGACGTGACTACAACTTCTTCGAGAACCCCAGCGGTTTTCAGGTCGATACCGTTGATGTCAGAATCACCAGCTCCACCGGCAGCACCATCATCGTCAAGAACGTCGGGGCCAAGCCTTCGACTGAATACCCGGCCAGCGGCAACTTTGCTTAAGATAACGGAGTTATTTCCCTGTTTCGGGGAGAGCCAGCTGGCAATGGGGGGTTGGTGGAACGCTGCTAGGGAGGTGATTTGATGGCGGAAAGATTGGGGGCCGTTCTTGGAAGATTGTACATATTTAGATTCTTCGTATATATCGCTCTTTTTATCGGTGGCATCATGAGCTTCACAATGTGAACTCAGTGAAGTCTTAGAGTGGAACAATGTCCACTTTATGAAAAAGTGCTGATGTAGAATGTGTCCGCTTACATGAGCAGACCGAGATTATTTCTCTCAGTGTCCGTGGAGCCAAATCTTATGTAGATATCGATTTTAGGCGCTGCTCTCGGCATGATTGGTCGGCTTAATGTTGCTAGACGTCGGATATACGTGGAATCTGACGTCTGTTTTCCATCTACACAGACCATCCAAACACTTTCACCTCACACCATCTCATCTCAGAAATACCCGGCATAGACAAGCGATGTCAGCTCTAGACGTCAGCAGAGTGGCCATTCCATCATGCTGCGGGCGTGTATTTTTAGTGCTTATAAGACACGTATAAATGAGCATTTCCTGGTTTTTGAAAATGGGTTCTTTGCAAGACGTTTGGATCTACCGATAGCTAACCCTTCTTTCTCTTGATTTTTCTTAGGTTAAGCAACTTTGACAAAGCCACGGCCAAAATCCCTCTCAACATGTCCAGTTCAAAGTCAAGGGAGGATGATACCTTCCACTCTCCCAAAACCCACGAACTCTTCAATATCAAACCCCATCCGATCACCGGCCGCCTCATAGATTCCTACCCAGTCACTCGTACAAAGCCCATGCGCGTCCTATGCCTCGGGCAATCAAGAACAGGCACCACGGCCCTCTTCATGGCCCTCAAGCAATTAGGCTACACGCCGTATCACATGTCCCTCTCCCTCAGCAGCCCCAAGACGAACCTTGGTCTCTGGCGTGAAGCTCTCGATGCCAAGTACTATGGGAAGGGCAAGCCCTGGGGTCGTGAAGAATTTGATAAGATACTCGGGCCGTATGATGCTGTGGCCGATATGCCGGCCATCTGCTTCGTTGAAGAGCTCGTGGCGGCGTATCCTGAAGCCAAAGTTATCGTCACTCAACGCGATGTTGATAGTTGGCTTCGAAGTATGGACTCGACGGGAGGCCGGGTCCTCCGGTGGCCCCTATGGAATACTCTTGCGAGATGGGATAACAAACTAGCTGGCCCGTTCTGGGACTTTTCAAAGAAGGTCATGCCCGCCAACTTTCACACCATGACAGACTTCTCTGATAAGTCGCCAGCTCGCCAGGCCTTCCGCGACCACTATGACCTTGTCAAGAGAATAGTTCCGACTGAAAAAATGCTCGAGTTCAAAGTTCAAGAGGGATGGGGTCCGCTTTGCAAGTTCTTGGATAAGGAGATCCCTGCGGAGGAGTTCCCGAGGCAGAATGATTCAAAACAGTTCGTTTTGGCACATAGCTTGATGTGGTGGATTGCTTTTGCGAAGATGGTTGGAAAGGCTTCTTTCATGACTGCTGTATCCGGAGTCATTGCCTCGATATTTGCGATGTGGAGGTTAAAGTATGCTGTTAAGATCGCTGCTATGCTAAAGCCGATCGCCGACCTGTCTTGATTTACTAGGTCTTGTAAGTGACGACCACGGTCTCTTGTTTACTCTTTCTAACAATGAACTCGCAGCTTGATAATCAAATAGTTGAATACGGTTTCTTCTTGCCGAAATAGTCGCTGTGATGGAGTGCAATGCCCAGGGGTTGATCAGTATCAGATGGATCATCACATCGGCCATCTTACACCAGATTGATCCTTCCGCTTATACCATAATCCATTGATTACAATGCCCTCGAGCTTCTGAATACTCTACTTACTCAGGATAATCTTTTCGGCTGGTGGTCAAGGGATGATTTTCGAACAGACTTCACCTGATCGACCTCGACGTTTTCAAGCGTAACTCTAAAGCCATCCGTGCTCGAGACTTACAGTCTAGGCCGGCCTAAGCATGAATGATAAGCTATTGAATTTTGGCGTAGTCCGTCTGGTGGCCATGCCTTTTTATGTTAGTTCCAATTGTCCTCACCGGCTTAGTCCAACACAGTATTTCACCGTATACCGTCTAGTTAGTTCTGCTCGGTTCATCTGCCGAACGATCCAAATACCTGGAAACCAAGAGTCAAGACGGGCACTATCCCTAGTTCAACTATTTTCAAGACCGTTTCTTGCTATACGAGCCGACAACCGGCTGTCACGGCCTTCAGGTCCAGGGTCCTCTAGTTACTAGTAATTATGCGTTATCATTCAGTGTAGCTTCAACCTTAACCAGTGAATTCCAGGCATAGTAGTCTTTACGACAATGGACAGTGGCTTGGGTTCCCTTGCGCTAATGCTACGAAAACCGTCTAGTGTTGCCCCAATTCCGACGAGCTGGGAATAGTGGCTCCTTTGTTCGTAGGTCTCGAATGTCTCACATTCCTCATGATGCAGCGGGCTTGACTTGGACCTGAATCTTGTAATTCAATTGCCACTATGGGAGCTCGTATAAGTTTCGAAGCTTTCACTCGAATTCTCTGCCAAGACCTTGTTCTGTATCATATTTCTCATCTCAAATCTTTCGCCATGAAATTCATCACAAGCCTTATTCTCCTGGCCGCAGCCTCTGTGTCTGCGAAGCCCTCCGGAACAGCAGAGTGTGCCGCGATCTACCAGAGATGTATTGAAACAATAACAGTACGAGAGAAGCCTTCCTGGTGTTGGTTTGAAGCTAATAACTCGATAGCCACAAGAGTGCAAGAAGACGGATCGAGATTGTCTTTGCAAATCTTGGGATGATGTTATAACGTATGTACAAATTTGAATTCTGTCCAACATCACGAAACATGATACTAACGGCTGTCTCTGTAGATGCTTGGTCGACTGTCCAAATACTCCCCGCTACTGGTTAGCGAAGGAAAACGCCAGGGGCTTCTGTACATAAGATCGATGAATATACAAACGTGCATTTCTACTCTTTCCCAATCTTACTCTCCACTGGGCCGCGAGGAGGGTCTCACGGCACCCTGTTATCGTTGCCTATTCACAACGCTTGTGTATATCAGAATGGCATTTATGAACCGAGTCTTGGATGAAAGGCTGCAAGAACTACTAGACTGGAGGCACCGTGCCCTCGATTCGATCACACGCAATGTTGCTGGGACATGGCCCTCGTCGTTTCACGTTGCAAGAGAGGGTCAAGAAGGAAATTGATCATGAAACAAACTTTAGGGAGCCTGGTTAATTATCTTCTCTTACATGTACATCATGACTAACTTACAAGTTATAGCCCTTGAGGCTTTCTTAGTCCAGCCCCTGTTTCCACTTGTCAATCGGTTGTGGGACATATGCTACCTATCCAGTAGCCAAAGACTGCAAGGGATTCGACAGTGTAATCTGATCAATGATATGCCTGAAACCTCTCTATTATAGCTCGGCTGTATGACGGTTCGCTGGGACATCAGAGGGCTTCGATCCAGCCAACTCCTTGGGTCCATTGTCCGTTTCTATCTGACCCGGTGCTTCGGTCATCCCTTGCCCCGTCTCCAGCGTCGTCTCCGGCTTCTGGGCGTGACTCTTTCGAAGTAGATATATAACCGCAACAGCAGTTCCGCAAACCACAGCCAGGCCCACAACGACACCGCCGACTATCGCACCCGTGTCACTCCTCCATTCAGATCAATTGTCATCAGAGACCTCGGCAGTGGCTTCTGCGGCGCTTCCCGACGAGGTGGTGCTTGTCTCTGTTGTAGCTGTTGTGTCGCTGGAAGGTTTCGATGTCTCACTTGTCGATGTCGCTTGTGAAACGGCTCCTGTCAATGCCGGGACTTTTGGGGTGATGTAAAAGGTATCTGTTGCAGCGACGGCACCGCAGGGGGCATAGGTGTATTTGTGGCCTTCGTCCAGGATCAGGTATGCATAACTGCAGTATTCGACCTTCTTGATATCAATCCGGTAGTTACTTGGTCAAGCGTTATGAGTTTGTGGTAGCAGGATGTCATTCTGAACTTGGGGTTCTCTGTCTTCCCGCAGCCGCCTGCGCATTCATGCTGATCATGACATCGTCCCGCAAGGGTACATTTCGATTCCCCAGCACTCTTACACATGTCCCAAAGCCATTTTGGGTACTGAAGCGACACACACTGCCAGACTCGACTGTCGTTATGGCTGCCGGGTCGCCATTTTTTGTAACCGCATGTTATCATTTCAGAAGGTACAGCGCGTCGTTCAAGGCGTTTTGGCGTCTGGCTGGGCTGCAATGTCTCAGTTGCAGTGGGAAGTTTGGCGTAGAGTGCATTGCTATGGCGTATGTATAACTGAAACAATTGGAGAGCCCATATTATTTGCTGCATATTGGGCTGTTTTGTCTCACTTAAGAGGGGGAAGAGGGACAAGAAATTGGACAGCGGCAAAGAGAAACTGCACCTGATTTAATTGTTCTCATGTTCTATTTTTGTTTGACTGCGGGTATAAAATCATGCTGAATTCAATGGACAGCTCGTCAACCCAGGATAATTGTCAAGGATCGCTTGTTTTGGTAGTGTTGTCGAAAGGCCGTGTTTAGCACCGTTTTGGACGGTTGACGTCAACCGTTTTCAACGGAATTCGACGCCATGTTCCTTGCAGCAGATCGTTATCTTAACGGGATGTTCATTGGGTGATCCCACTTGGCATCTGACTTGGCTCGATAGGGCAAGTTCCATTGTCATTGACCCTTGCAGAGTCTGTCTGTGATCCTTGTCTGCTGCAAGTTGAGTGATTAACCCATCCAAGCTCCAATGATGAGATGACAGGTTCGGTCTAAACGTGCCGAATTGAAATGAGACGAAGGAAGAGATCAAATTTGAGACGAGGAGGATTCGCCTCTGCTTATATTTCCCGCGACAATCGTGCTCTTGAGGGGAGTTTGCGCTGACTCAAATCAGTCAGCAAATTGAACTCGGAATGTAATCACAGATAGCTCATGATACCACGTCGCAAATAGTTAGAACATGTCGTATAATGTTGGCCCAATCCAATGATTACAAGATCGGGCCCCCTGCTAGCTCCCGTGTAAACGAGGTCCCCGAATAATGAGCAGTGGAGGTGGGCTGATGACCGCTGACGCTGACAGTGACCAGCCCAATGCTTAGGTCCTCAGTAACGTGCCCTCGGCCTTCAAACGGCGCTGCCGGGGTGTGTCCTCTAGCATCTGTTAGCGGGCACTCGTACTGGATGAGGCGTTTGTGTCTCAACCCAACCCTTCCCTTCAAGGCGATGGTGCTGTGCCTCGCCCTTCTCTCAGCCGCGCGAGTAAATTAATTATTGTTTCTTTTAATTTTCCCTTCTTTTTATTTTCTCACTCATCCTCACTCTGTTCTGTTTTATCTGTTATGGACTCGAATTGTTGACGAAATGCATCGCAAGGTCTTTGTTCTGAGTGTCCCGCTCGTCTGCTTCTTGTTAGTCACAGCGAGCTTGTACCTTGGCCGAGATCATATAACCAGATTATCTGAGGCATACCTACCGCTCTATGCCCCCTCCTCCCTTAAGACCACCTCTACGGAAACAATAGATTTACCTTTGAGTACGACGTCAGATTTGGTTGACTCGCCTGTTATTGAGGAGCCTCCTTCATATTCGACACTCGACACTTACACCACAAGTACAATCGAGGTACATACTACACCAACCATCTCCTCTACAACTTCCGCTGCGTCCTCACCAACAACAACAAAATCTGCCATCCCAATCGCAAATGGTAAGTCCCAATCTTTGACTTATCGTATAAGAGTGACTAACATGTCCCAGGTTCCGTTCTCTCTACCGAGCGCATCACTCCTTACATTCACGCCATCCTCGATCCTACTTCAAAAGAGCGCCCGCGTCTTCAATGCCCTCCCTTGGACACCAATCGATACAAGGACCTTCAAAAGAAGAAGGACACTCGCGGAGACAAAAATGACGAACATCCAATCGACTTCTTCTTTGCCCTTAATTTGCGCAACATCGTAGACCTTCTTCCTCGTCTCATGGGAAGCATTGTCGAGGCCATCCAATTCCTCGGACCTGAACGATGCGCCCTCTCAATCGTCGAAGGCAATTCTCCCGACGGAACTGCTGACGTTCTTGTCGCTTTGCGCCCATTCCTCGAGGAAATTGGAGTCACTTACTTTTACAACAACTCTGCAATTAACCCATCCAAGGGCGCTCGCATCCGCAAGTTGGCTCAATTGCGAAATTTGGCCTTGGAGCCGCTGTTTAAGAAGAAGGTTCCAGCGGCGGATGACACTACCGTTCTCTTCATCAACGATGTTGCTGCTTGTCCGGATGATCTACTCGAGCTTGCGCTCCAGCGTCGTAAGCTGAATGCTGATATGACCTGCGCTATGGACTTTACCTACGCTGGTCCTGATCCCACATTCTACGACGTATGGGTAAGTTTGACTTAATTTCCCGGACCAGACTGCGAAACTAACACGTTACAGGTCGCCAGGACACTTGCTGGAGACACATTCTTCCCCATCCCCGAAGACGGATCATGGGACAATGCCTGGGACTTATTCAGAGGAAACCGAGAAGCACGAATGCGATACGACGCCCATCTTCCTTTCCAAGTCTTCGCCTGCTGGAACGGTGCAACAGCTTTCACAGCCGCTCCGATCCTCAACGGTCTACGATTCCGCGACCCCAAAAAGGACGAATGCTTCCAGGGCGAACCGCAACTATTCTGCAAGGATCTGTGGCATAAGGGCTACCGAAAGATCGCAGTGGTACCAAGCATCAGTCTGGAGTACACAGATGAAAGAGGCAAGGATATCAAGAAGTTAAAGGGTTTTACGAATGAGGTTATACAGCATATGGAGGAGGATAAAGCCCATATTGAGTGGCAGTACGAGCCGCCGGAGAAGGTCAAGTGCATGCCGTCTTTTGATCGCCAGACGTGGTTACCGTGGGATGAGTCATTGAAACGATAGATGTTTTACGGTTGTTTTCTTTTGTTCTTTTCTGTATTTGGGTTATACCAGCATTGTTAGACGTGGGTGGTGTTGACGGAGTTCATTCATGGCAGTCTCTTGTCTATACCAAAGAATCATAAATATCACGATAAAATCATACGATTCCGAGTATCAAGATAATGACTTGAAGGCCGTTTATGGCTAGTTCATGGATGACGATTGTCATGTGCAATATGGTTACATCGAGTCAGAAGTGGCATGTCCACCGTATCGGTTTAACGTTAACTCAGATCGCCAAGGGCACGCTAATTCGCTGCAAGTCACTGGGTAGTGCTCAGCCCTAGCGACTAATTATAGGCCATCGTAAAGCAAATACGAAGCCACATCGAACACGGACATGCCCGTTGCAATGGCTGCTTACTGGTCATTGAAAGGCGAAAGCGCTTGGCACGAACACTCACTCAGGGTCATCGACATCTCCGTTCTTGTGGGTAGCAAGTAAATTACAGCAATATTGTTGACAATATCTAAGCCATCTAACTAATGTCTCGTGTCGTAATCGTAATCTATCTGATGCGTTCCGAGGTCCTTCGAGGTTATGAGATAACGATAGAGCTCCCAGTGCCAACAAGCAAGATAACATAAATACCCCCGTCCAAAAATCCATTCACCCCCATACACAATTCCGTGTCGTCATCATTCATATCTCAGTTTCACATTCCCTTTCCCTGAATACGCTCCGCAGCAACACCATAGGCAGAGAGGGTGTCACCAACCTCGCATGGATCCTCACCGAACTCAACCTTCTCAAATCCCTGAGGACGATCCTTTTCCAAGGCCATCTTGCCCATCTGCGCCTGGCATCGGAAGCTTCCAAATCGATATTCGACCACAGACCGGCCGCCCTTTGAAGCGTCCCCCTGAACGATGAGTTCGGTGATCTCGTCAACCTCGAATACGAAGCGCTCCTCGAAGAACTTTGTGAGGGAGCTGGGGTTAACAAAGGTGCTTTTTCCGGTGATGATAAGGACACGAGATGCAGGTCCCAAAATGCCTTGTTCCCCATACTTGACGCGGTTGTGGGTGACTCGCACAGGGAAGCCGCGAACACTAATGCCCTGAGTGAGAGACTTCGAGAGGAGTAGCTGAGCAGGACCAGGGGTGAAGAAAACGACCTTTGCGGCTGCGGTTTCGTGGCGCTCCCAGTCGGGCTCGTTGATGACAGAGCACCAGATGCGTCCGACGTTGCGGATCTGTCCAAGGAGTTCATGATGAGTGACATCAGGTGGGAGATTGGTCAGCCAGAGGGCGCAGTTCTGGTCTGGGGTGAGGCTCAAAGCGCTTGCGTTGCGCGTGTTGTGTTCTCCTTTGTAGTTGTCAGAGAAGACAGACTCTCTAGCTTCATCTTCACGGGCAGTGTGGCTAGGAGTGCGAGCGATAGCAGCCATAGGCCTGAAGCCTGGACGGGCACTTTGTTGACGGGCAGCCAAACTGAACTTTTGACGATGATCATCTTGGCTCTGGACGTATGGGACCTTCTTCAGAGCGTCCTCGAGCCAGGCGGGGAGAACAGGACGCGGAGCCTCTTGGGTGGGAGCCAGGGGTGTCTGAGCAGGGGGGAAAGTTGTTGGGAGAGGCATGCTTTTGTGCTCGTTGATTCCTAGCTGGCTGAAGTGCCCCTTAAGACCTTCCCAAATGGCTGGAGATGGAGCCAAGGCTCCAGGGAACAGGCTTCTGCTTGAAGCAGCATGGTCAGGAGGAGGAGCAATAGGCTGGCGGATAGGATAGGGTGGTGTGGTTAGCCCAGCCACATTCGACTTGAAGGTCATGGGCTTTTGAGGCACGAAAGCATAAGCCTCATGGTTACGCGTATGCATAGGGATTGGTTCGTTTCGGAACTGAGGAGCTCGATAAGTGGGAGTTTCCTCGATGATAGCGTTCAGATTGGCCTGGGGAAGAGGGCCTCGATCCTTACGGAGACTGGGTGATTCCCCAGCAGCAACCTGTGAGAACTTCATGTGGGATTTGTTCTTGAGTTCAGAACCTGTGCTAATAGTGCTAGGTCTTGTAAATGGGCTGCTCAGCTCATTAGGGGGAGGAGTAACGTCGAGATCAGGGCTGCTAGAACTCTCCCGAGTGATTGGAGTAGGAGGCGTTTCCATCTTGAAGAACAGTCAAGATGGAACCGGTGGTGAAGATGAGTTGAAGATAAATAATTATGATACGCTGGATAAGTGTCGATACAGTAGGGTACAGTAGAGGAGAGTTGAGTGAGATGATGAGGATCAAGATTCGAAAGCCAGTAGAAGCGAAGAACAATTTATAGTCCTCCTTATTGGAGAGTTGAGATTGCCTATTGTTGTGATTGAATGGTCCGTGAACAGCAAAATCTTCCTGGACAATGGCGGTGGTCGTTTCTATTCATTCATCCCGCCTTCATTGATAGAAGCCGATGTGTGAAGCGGGGTTCCGAATAGAAACAATAGTGATCGATCAAAGAAAGTAAACTAGTAAGAAGAATCAGAATATACCGAGTTATGTTATTGATGATTTGCTTCGCCAAACTTTGCACCCCGCTATCGTTAAGGCACTCGGTTTGCAGCCGTGGGCCTCGGGTAGCTGCGTACCTAGAAGATATAGACGACCCTGCTGTCAGACAATAACCTAAGTTGCGGTCAAGGATATTTGGACTGATAAAAGAATGTTATTTGCAAGGGTAAATTTCGAGTTTGTGTTTTGGTGTATGTCTCGACGATGTGGTTGCTATAGCATGGTAGCCTGGGTACGCTGTCTATGTCACCTGGCAAGCAGCTGTTAGTCATGTGTCGTTTGATATCAGACGATGACGTCTTATTTCACCTACAGTGACCGTGAGTCAGGCCTGGTTAGTGATTTGATTCCCATAGACAAGCGGTGTATGCTTCAGGAGGGAGATGCGGCAACTTGCCGTTGAGTGTCACCATAGACTTCTGCAACTTCGGACCCAAGGCCCTATACGCTGAAGGTATTATACAATCTCTGCCTACTGGGTTATTAATTCCATCCCGAACTCCATGATATAACTCTCTGCGTGATCTCTTACACGGTGTTCGAAGAGCCATGATATCCCATGCCTTCTCCGGTATTTGCCATTGTCTGGCACCCAGTGACTGCCCTGCTCCAGGCGAGTTTTGAAACTCCATCCCTAAGAACGCACTAGCCCTACACTGCGTGAGCTGTTGCAGGTAATTCGTCCTGCATCTTCCAACGTATGTACCTCTGCGGAATCGTGCGCGAGGTTTCACAGCCGTCAGTCCTTTGACCTGGTAATAAAGACCAGTACCCAATCGCCCTTGCGGCAGACAGAAAGCCACATGTTTTCTAGATGCTTGTCCACAATTTCTATGGCAGAGAAGCACGGAATGGGTTGGCCACTTGCTGAGCATTGGGACAAGTTCATCAGGCAGGATGAAAATCGGCCATGCAAAGGATGGCAAGTGGTCAGGGAGAACTGTTGAAGAATTTCATCGTTTGTGAGGCTCATGGGGGAATATCCTGTCGAGACAGTGATAGACAGACAATTAAGACCAAAGCCCCTCTGACTTGTGGTCATGGCATATCAGGATGGATGGCTACCATATCATCTTCACAGTGGATCCACGTTTCAATGCTTCTTCTCTTCGTTCCAACGCCTGACAATATATCCGAAATTGACTTGAGATGTCGGGTTGTTCATCCTTCCATCCATGGCTTCTTCCTCCACAAGAGGAATCGCTTCGGCAACACGACAAAGAACTGAAGGACAACTAGCCGAGTTTTCAAGTGCTGGCCTGGGAATTCGCACCAAATTCCTCGGTCAATGCATGCTCGCCTCCCTCTCATTCAATGGCAGACATTTAGTCATGTCTTTGTGGGACTGGTGGATATCAGAACTGTCAGATACGCAAAGCTTCGTGGTGGCCCATAGCCTCGCGATTTTGCACATCTCCGGGATGTCAGTGCAGTATATGTATATTTGTCAATCTTTCAGCAAATATCTCGCCGCAAGAAGGCTGTTGAGCTTGATAAGTGCTTTTACTCTCGGACTGTTCATGACGAAAAATGGCTCGTCAGTTCCAAGCTTGGCACGCGATGTGCTTTTCCAGAAAGGCTCGCCTGACCACAAGGACTCGATGACTTGATGAGGTCGGATATGCAATGACAGGCGAGTCTGTGAGGTTCATTGTTGCCCATGCAATGATGGATCAATGGACGTGGCGTGTAGGTCCGTCAAGCAAAGGCCGCTTCTGGGACGTGTTGTTTCATGAAGTGCAAGTATCGAACCAGAGCGATTCGGTCGACAATGCCCAGCATTTTAAAGAAGAATTCAACAGTCAGAAGGATGAAGTGCTAGTGATCCAATTCTAGCATTGATTACTCGAATTTGGCTGTGATCTTCTGATCTTCATTCACCTCGACACTTGGGGATTGTGAAGCATTTACGTACGGTTTGCAGAACAGCTTGGATAAAATGCATGCATTGAAAGAAGAAAAAGGCAGAACTATCTCTCCTTAGTACTAATAACCAATATCGGGAAGAATACAACAGCGTGTCGGTCGGTCAGTACCTGCTAATAACAGCTTCACTTCAGTGTCTCCATCTCCACTTATCGAGCTAAACACCAAAAAAAGAACTTGCGGTTTATGTGGATCGAACACATGACCTTCAGATATCAATTGATTGAAGTTTGACTTCAGTCTGACGCTCTCCCAACTGAGCTAAACCCGCTTGTTGAATTCCTGTCCATTATTGTACTTCATGGCCATTCAATGGGACACATTGCTCCGCGACGATCCAAGAATTCCGACGGAGAGATGGTATTTCCAGTCAGTGGCCCAGCATCTGTGGCTATTCTGCCGCTCATCTAACTCTACCTTGTTACCCAAAATTAATTGGTAGCTTGGAAGTGGTGTATAGTGAAAGCCAATTCAAGTTCTGCCTCACCTCAGTTGCAGACTACGTTATCCGTACACAGACAACCACCTACAGTATGGTATCAGCAGACTAGCGAGTGAATCGATTTGGCTACAGTAGCACACGACATGAATCTGGAAACTTTATTTCCCTCGTATGGAGCGGCAAGTCTCACTTCACTTTCCGTCCTTGATGGTATGATGCTGCCTCATGAAGTGCCTTGTGTTTAGCCTCCCGGGCTATCGAATGTGGATGCCTTGTGCGGGAGCTGGGCGAAGTAGGGCTGAAAATCCATGACGTTTAGACAAAATAACACAAGTATTGTCCGAGGCACAAGCCTGATTGTCGCTGTCAGTTTGACCATCTCGAGGCCTCTTTTCTTTCAGCTACCTACCAACACTTGCTAAGTGGGGGGCATATTAGGCAGAGGCCCAAGCTCCCTTAGCGGCCGGGGAGGAGTCAGGACTTACAGGGTCCCCCACAGAGGCTTTCGAGCTGTAAGTCCTATGGAGGCCAGGGGATGGACTGGACGACAAACATCACCTCACTTGGATCCTGACCATTGAGATCGACGTTTCGAATGATGCACATAACACAGCCAACAAATATGCATAGATAGACTTCATTTTCCTGTTATTTGTCTCCTGTCTTTCAAAGTATTGACCAGTAAGATGTGCTATCAAACTGCAGTTGGCGGTGGCTATGGATGTCTTTCCTCAACAACTAAGACGCCTTTTTGCGGACTGAGGTGTCTTTACATGGATGGATGTACCTGTGCATGCAGCTTCATCTGCTGCCGTAGGCAACCTATGGCTGAAAATGGCGTTAAGGCCACGGTGAGGCAGCAATGGCACCAGGCATCAGCAAGTCCTAAGCTATCAGATTGGACCCCTCCCAAGCCAATCCTGTCCTTGGAAGTCAAAAGTTAGTAGGCTGTATTTACATACTGTAATCTACTGGGGTTAGATTTAAACTCCTGGCCCATGCTTGCTTTACTTTTATCTTCTCTTCTCCCCTGCTAGGACGATTTTGAACTTTAATCATGGAGGCAACTCATCCATCGTCAAATACGTCCCCCCCTCCGCCTCCTGGGCCTCCCCCCATGCGAGTCACCACTATCTCCGACTCCGACTCTGACGAGTACCTTGAAAGCTTTAGAAGTATAAAACCTCGGCCCAGCATGCTCGAGAAAGTTGGCGAAAACATTTCAGACATGACTTGGAAATGGAAGTACAAGCTCCTCCACCACAAGAAATCTCCTCTCGATGAGCCACTTGATCTTGAGAAAGAGTACAAGGAGGAGGAGCCCGAGGAGATCAACAACAAAGATCCCTCGTTTGGTGCCGAGACCGTCATACAAACCCTCTATGAGGGAAAGCGCTCGGACCCTGCGAGGAATAATTGGGACTGGCAAAACTTCCCACCCAAGCAAGTGTCCACGGCCGTTGCCAAGGCTCGAGACCGTGTTGCCATCAAAGTGTACAAGATCAAAGACATCCAGAAGGGAGCTATCTCAAACAGATACCCTCTCAAATACCACCGAGTCGATGTCCAGAACCCCCTTCTTGTCAGTGCAATCGAGCCTATTCTGAAGAAGGAGAACCTCCATCTCGATGTCCACGATACCGCCATCTTCAAAGAGCCTTTCCGCCCTCTGTGGTTCTGTCAAGATGAGATCCGAGACTTGTATCGCAACACCAAGCAGGGCGATCCACTGAAGGGATATCTGCAACTGCTCCTCAGGGTTCTTGATGAGATCTTCCGTGATCTCAAGATCAAGCGACGAAATTTGCTCGACAAGGATCTCATTGACTTCCGAACTGCCTGGACTCTATTCCCCAGGGACTCTACAGTCTACAGCTACGGAATGAACTCCGAGTTCATTGCAAAGGTAGATGGTACCGAGTACGACACCAACGAAGTTGTCATGCAGCTCGTTCTGACGGCCAAGGTCATGGCTTTCAACGGCGAGGAGTTCATCTGGAGGAAGAAGTCGCTTACGATCAACGAGTTCGCTGGAAACAAGCCCATCCGTGACCTTCGTCATTACCCCTTCGAAATGCACCCAGAGAAAGATGCCATTGAACAGCGCTTGTTATCTCGGGGTCGCAAGGTTCTTGACCTACAGGGCTTGGCGTATTGCTCATACAACGGCATTGCTCTGCACCCAGGAGAATCTAGCGTTGAAAAGCACAATGTGGAGTGTCGTGTCCTAGTCGACGTGGTCGGGTTTAACAAATACCATCTTGCCCAAGGAAAGCGCGAGAACAAGGACCCAGAGATTGAGGTGGTCGATGTATCGCGCCGCCGCCGTAAACAGGAACTCGCCGAAGCCAAACCTGAGGGCAAACATCCCAAGACACAGCAGAAGAGGCTCAATGAGGAGGACCAGGCCAAGAACAAGGAAGAGCTTCTTCAGAAGCCCAAGGAGCTTGCATTCATGACCGAGCTGATCGGTGGATACGCCTTGAAGAACAAACTCTGGGGTAAGATCGCTGATGTCTGATGGGCTGTGCTTGTGCTAACAATCTATAGTTTACTTCTACGTTGAAGATCTTGAGCCGATTGTCTGGAACGATCAAGCATACTCCCACCTTGTCTTTGACGAGCAGCAGAAGGATTTGGTGCTATCGTTCGTTGAGAATCACAGTCTTGCCAACGGCGCCAACACGGCTATGGAAGATGTAATTGTCGGCAAGGGACAAGGTCTCATCATGCTTCTGTCCGGCCCTCCTGGAACAGGAAAGACCCTCATGGCCGAAGCGATTGCGGATCGCACCCATCGCCCTCTCTTCTACTTGCAGGCTGAGGATCTCGGTATTAATGCTGCCGCTCTGGGCGCAAACATCAAGCGAGTGTTTGAGATGGCTACCGAGTGGAACGCTGTCATCCTGCTTGACGAAGCGGACGTCTTCATGGCAGAGCGTAACCCCAACGACATTCATCGCAATGAACTCGTCAGCATCTTTCTTCGCGAGCTCGAGTACTATCGCGGCATCATCTTCCTGACCACCAACCTGTACCATACCATCGATACTGCGTTCCGCAGCCGAGTCAGCTTGCATCTTCTCTTCAAGTCTCTCACCCGTGAGGCCCGCGAGACCGTTTGGCGCAAGTTCCTCCGACGTCTGTCTGACAGCAACCGAGTCACAGACGTCACGGACATATCTCCTGCTACGGGTTCCACCACGCCTAGGAACGACGGCACAGACGATAATGCTGGAGGAGAGATCACCGCAGCCTATGAAGACAAGCCGCTTGATGATGAGGACATCGCCGAGTTGTCACTTTGGCAACTCAATGGACGAGAGATCAAGACAGCTGTCAAGATGGTGCGTAGCTGGTGCGATCACAAGGGGTATATCATGACGCTGTCGCGATTGGAGAATGGCATCAAGGTGACAAGCCCCCATTCGAACAAGGACGGCGATGTCGATAAGGATCTTTACGACTGATATGGCATTTTCTCTCTTTTGTTTTCAAGATACCAGTCTGCACATTGATGGTTCTATTCTGTTGCTATGTTATGCTTTGTTACCTAACAAGTCAATGAAAATGTTGCGATTCTTTAGCACCTTCATCCCAGATGAACCAGAAGCATATATGTGAACTTGTTGCTATTCCATGTACTCCATACAAGTGCTTTCGTAATGATCCGTTCCGTTCTTAACCCATGCCTGCTCATCCCGAATACAGTAATTTACAATAAACCTCAAAAACCATATGTCCACCCTACCATCCTTTTATCGCCGAAACAACAGTTTTGCATGTGTATATCAGACATTAATTAATTCAGCCCCTTGATCGCAGTCCTCTTCGTACACCAGTTTGTGCTGCTCTCCCCGTCTTGGTCACGCCTGTAGGAGCAGAGCCTTCAGCCTTGGTGGCTATGGCTTTGGCTGCTCCTCGTCCTCGCTTTGGAGCTGGAGCTTCAGCGGTCTTTGAGCTTGGAAGCTCTCCCTTCCCAGCCTTTCCCTTTGCCGGCCGTCCACGAGCCTTGGACTTCTCTGGTTCGGTCTCCGCCTCGGCTTCGACAGCAGGCTCTGGTGCCTTCTTCGCGGCAGCTCGACCACGGGGTTTGGCAGCAGGCTTTGGTTCTTCAGTTTCAGCGGCCTTGGAGCGAGTAGACTTGCCACGCTTAGGTGCGGGCTCTTCCACAACTTCCTTCGCAGCCTTTGTAGGCCGGCCTGTCTTTCGGCCTGTAGATTTGCTTGGTTCCTCAACAACTGGCTCCTCGGCTTTGCGTGTTGTACGTCGCTTCTTGGTCGCAGGCTCAGGTGCTTCAACTTCAGGCTCAGGCTCGGGTGCTGTACGTTTAGAGCGTCCACGCTTTGTGGTGGCGGTCTCAGCGGGAACATCTTCAGTGGCCTTGGCTGAGGTAGCTGCACGTCCTCGTCTCTTGGGAGCCAACTCGGGCCCAGATGCAGCATTCTCGGCCAACTTAGTAGCGGTCTTGGCAGCTCCACGCTTCTTTGTAGGTGCAGACTCACTTACGGCCACTTCGACGGCCTTTGAGGCAGCCGCCCTTCCACGCCGTTTGGGAGCCGGTGCTGGTTTTTCCTCTGGGGCAGACTTGGCAACACGGCCACGTCTCTTGGGCGCCGGCTCTTCGGCCGCGGTGTCTTCGGCAGCTGCAGCACGACTTCGCTTTCGCGTCTTGGGCTCTGGAGCAGACTCCTCAGCTGCTGGCGCCTCAGCCTTGGAAGCAGGACGACCACGTTTCTTGGGAGCTTCGGCGGGCTCCTCTTCTTTGGGCGCAGCTGCAGTTCGGCGACCACGTTTTGTGGCAGGTTCTGCCTTCTCCGCTGGAGTGGAAGCAGCAGCCTTTCTCGTAGCCCGGCCTCGCTTGGCTGGCGAGGGAACTGTGCGTGGCTTGACTGTGCGTGTGCTTTTCTTTGTGGCGGGAGCATCGTCAGTCGAGTCGGCACCTCGCTTTGCCCGACCAGCACGCTTGGGTGCTTCCACCTCTGGCTCGACTTCATCTTCTTCTGTTGGCTGAGGAGGGTTCTTCGGTGGTCTGCCGCGTGGCTTTGGTGTTGTCGTAGGAGTCGCTGCGGCACGAAGTCCAATTGCCGTCTTAGGTGTCCGGGCGGTCGTAGCTCTTCGAGGTGTTGCTACAGCCTTGCTAGCACTGGCAACACGACGGCCTCTGGCAGACAAGGGCTTTGATACACTGGGGACAGTGATTGGAGTGGCTTCTGACTTTCTGGGTCGGCCTCTCTTTGCGGTACTTGGGGGCGCGGCTGGAGTGACCACAGCATCGCTCTTTCGTGGGCGTCCTCGCTTTCTGGGGGTCTGATCCGCGAGAACACTTGCAGGCATGGACTTGCGGGCTCGTTTCTGGGCTGACGAGGGAGCGTTCTTAACCGCGGGTGAAGCTGGCGCAGAAGCAATGCTTCGGCGGCCACGAGTGGGCTTTGTAGCAGACCCCGAAGCCTCTTCCACAGCCGCCTGTGTGCTTCGTCGGCTCCGCTTTGCGGATGCTGGTGCAGCAGGTTCTTCACCACGCGATGGTCCATCCTCAGGTGCAGGAGCTTGGGAAGTGAATGTTGCCTTTTCAGGCTCTGACATTGATTTCAGTTCAACGACTAGTGAGGGAGTAGAACCAGCTCTTTCGGTATGTTGTTCTAATTGTGTCGAGGTAGCTCTTCGATTCTGAGAGTCTTCTGGTTGAGGTGTCGCCACGACTGCCGGAGGTGGCGCTGACATACGCTTCATGATACCTCTGCCAACTGAAAGCAATGCATTCTTAAGAGAACTAGGTCCTGTGGCAGGGGCTGAGGCAATTTCTGGTGATTTGGATTGATTTTGCGCTGGGGTTTGTTGGCCATTGGCGGCTTGCTCAATGGGTGTCTGGGTGGGTGTTTCCTCAACGCGATCGGCTTCACCATTTTGAACAACATTGTCAGGTTCTTGCTGAGAAAGTAATTCTTCAGCCTCCTTTTCTGAGGACTGTACAATGGTCTCCGTATGCTCATAAATCTCAACGCGTGACTCCTCTACGACGGGGTCTGCGCCTACCTCCGTGATCACTTCTTCGGTGATATTTGACTGAATGATCGAGTGCTCTTGAGCACCTGTAGCAGATTCGCGCAGCGGCGAGAATGGGGCGCGTTCGGGGGAAGTAACATGATGCCTATCAGTGGGTTCCTCAACGACAGCGGACTCTTGTGGTGTATCATCTTCGGGGGATTCAGAATAACGCGAAGGCTGCTCAGGGAGAGCAGAGACATCGGGGGAGTCGAGACCGTCACTGTTGAAGGTTGTATCGCGTTGCCAGGGCCAGCTGGGAGGAGGACCAGGGCTTAAAGCATTCGAGGGTGCAGCTTCAGGAGCCGGGTTTCGGGGCATGAAAAGAGGGTTGAATAAAGGGGAAGCTTCTGGGCGATATGATTCGGCAAAAGAAGCATCATCAGCCTCAGGCATGGTGTTGGGCACACCAGGGGACGAAGAAGCGACAGTTACGCGCTGACCAAATCCAAGCCAGTTTGAGGACCCGGAGCCAGAGCCGGAGGGGGCGTCCTGGCCAAAGTTGTAATCCATTGCTAAAGGTGAAGCTGTAGATGGGTCATTGATAAGAAATTGGCTTGTCGAGAAGAGAAAGAAAATTGAGGTTGAATTTTGTTTTGTTGTTTACTCAATTTGCATGATGATGTATGATCCAAGCCAAAGCTCGTGTTACGACGCGCTTCGTGAGCGCGATTAGAGTGCATCTCCACTTTTTCGATGAGGGATGACATAATGTGTCTTCCCTGTCTGTTCGCGCGAGCACTTGCAGTTGATCTGATCTTGGCGCTTGGCATTGAGCTTAGCGTTGACATCCCAATCTCTAATCTTCATCATCTCAACCTCGATTCGAATGTTGATGTTTCAGTATTAAGATTTGTTTTCGAGGTTCAAGACATGGATGACAGAAGCAACATGACTCAGGCATGGATGGTATCGCCCAGCCTCACATTCATGCCCACGCCCTGTGCACTCCATTGGGGCAGTTACTCACTAACCATCCCCAGATGTGTTGATGCATGGAGCCGACACAAAATACGATGCGTTCAATTAAACAACAGCGCTAGAGATACCTCCCTACAACTGTATCCGCTATAAAGTTATCTCTTTACCCCCAAAAGTTTAGGCATGTGATGCAGACCCAGCTAATCTTGCACTGCCACCGCCTAAAGCCCAATCAGGGATTTATCAAACAAAAGCACCCAACTGCTGTCATTGAAACGGCCTGCAAGTGACGTTAAATCAGCCAAATCAGGTATCGCGAGGCCTCCTCCATGATACCCTCAGGGTCCCTTACCGCCATTCCCCTGCAAGAGCTGCGGTTCCTATCGGCCGTGCTCGATGACTACCGGATGCTACCCCGGGCAGAGAGGTTCTTCCTTAACAATACGGTGACAATGCCCCGTCTATTGTCAGCGGATTGTGGTGGCCACCTACATCCACTGCGTTAGCCCGTCGGGTTCTATTGTCAATGCACCACTTCCGCTATTGCAGATGCCTTCACAGCTGGCATCCCGGCTCCTCGGCTTGGCAATAATTCGCTCAAACACTGCCTGCTCGCACTCTCTTCTTGCTCAAACGAGTTGGTCTGCAACCTGCTCGCTCACTCACTTTCCTCGGAAAACGGCACAGAACATCCAGACCTTACGCCCGTTCAAGTTGCAAACAGCCCTGAAACACCTTCTCACTGGGGCATCGTCTTCGGCGTATCAACGCCAAACAGACGAACATGTGGCGCCCAAATCTCAATTTTGTCAAAATACACTGTGAGTGCTGTTCTAGTGGCAAGGTGCTGAAAGCATGCGGCTGACAACGCTACTTGGCGGCACGTAGACATCTACATCATCTGCATGGGTCTGTCGAGCTTCTTGTTCATCTATCCGGAAGGCAAGCTGAGTGCAATCGATGCCTATTTCTTTGGCGTTAGCGCCTCGACCGTTACCGGTTTAACTACGTGAGCCACTTTCTACCACACTTTGTGGGCTTCAACGGTGCTAACCGTTTTCATTACAGAGTCGATG
The DNA here is from genome assembly GCA_001262555.1 of Fusarium nygamai. Taxonomy (NCBI): domain Eukaryota; kingdom Fungi; phylum Ascomycota; class Sordariomycetes; order Hypocreales; family Nectriaceae; genus Fusarium; species Fusarium nygamai. The sequence goes on from LBNR01000006.1 coordinate 2,365,597, forward strand.
TTCCTGTACTGAAGACATACCAGCAGCTGTTTCTGTACTTCGTGCCATTAGTATGCAATCTTGTGACAATCAATATTATAGTCGTGGTCGTTCGCCTTATCTGGTTCCGAAGATACCTCAAGAATGCTGGTCAGTTCGTTCTCGCCTTTACTTGGCGGCCACTGCTGACGTTTCGCCATCTAGCTCCTGCTCTGCTCAGCAGACGCAGACCAGTGGATCTAGATCCTAAGGAGGATCCAGAAAATGGAGCTGATAATCCTCTTTCAGAAGTACTTGACAAAAGACCGGGACTTGCACGATCTGTGACAGAACGCGTCCATAAGAATGTCGCGGAGCGGGATGCACTCCCGCCAATCGAGGCTCGGAGTCGGACTGATCCAGCTCCTGATCATCCAACCCAACAACGGCCGGTAGACATTCTTTCACCCACGATTAAGGAAGAGAAGGTGAAAGAGGAAGACCAGCACGAAACGAGAATCACTTTTGATCCTTCGACCGATCGCCATCCTCGCCATGAACAGCGGGAGTCGACTCTCTATATCCCCGGTCCTCGCGCTCGAGACCAAGGTACGCCGCTATTTGCTCCTTGTCTCGTACCAACTGACGTACCCAGGTCTTCCTTTTGTCGAGCTAAATACTGAGCGACGGTTCAGCCGAGATACTCGAGATGGTACGATCCCTGTTTGTTGCTGCATGTATTGCATGTGACATGAGCTAAGCCCTCCTTCTAGAAGATCTTATTGAACCTATTTCGCGAACTCAGTCCACCCCCATTGGTATCCTTCGCCGTAGACGTAGTGCGGGCCTTAGTCTGGCTAAAGTCCGCTCCGTCGAGCGCGTCGCCAACGTTGCTTCGTCACTCTTTGTTATTGGCAATCCTGCTCAAGCGCCTAAGGAGCGTCCGCTAGCCAGGGCACCAACACTTGCCGTGGGTGACTTTCCCCAGTTGTCTCGAGAGGTTACCATAGGGCGCAACTCTATCTTCCACAACTTGTCGTCTAAGGACCGGGAGGAACTGGGTGGTATCGAGTACAAAAGCCTGAAGCTCCTACTCAAGATAATCATTGGTAAGTCTTCGGGCGGTTGGCCAGGGACAACATGCTGATGTCTACAGGCTACTATGTTTTTCTTCATTGCCTCGGGGCTGTCTGCTTGATAGCATGGGTTCAGAATGCTCCTAAGAAGTACGTTGAGTACATAGACAAGTGCGGGCAAAATCGAATATGGTGGTAAGTTTCCTCTTGGGTTATGGCTTCTGTCCTTCTCACCTTTTATCTAGGGCAATTTACTCTGCTCAAACCATGATCACCAATTTGGGTTTTACCTTGACTCCCGATTCAATGATATCTTTCAATGACGCTCCAGCTCCCCTTCTCATCATGAGCGCCCTCGCCCTTGCTGGCCACACCTTTTACCCTGTTCTCCTCCGGCTCGTCATTTGGGCTACCTCCAAGGCCGTCTCGAAGCAGTCATCCCTTCAAGAGCCGCTACACTTTCTTCTTAATCACCCGCGGCGATGCTATACCCTACTTTTCCCCAGTGGACCAACCTGGGCGCTCTTTGGCATTCTCGCCCTCCTTAATCTCGTTGATGTTCTATTCATCATACTCCTGGACTTGGACAACTCGACTGTGACGGTACTTCCTGGGTGGCAGAGGTTCTGCGCCGCTGTGTTTCAGGCTGTTAGTTCTCGACACACTGGTACAGCCAGTTTTAACCTTGCCAATGTTAACCCGGCTGTACAAATGGCGTTGCTCATCATGATGTACATCTCCATGTACCCTATCTCAATCGTCGTTCGTTCTTCAAACACTTATGAAGAGCGCTCTTTGGGCATTTACGAGCATAGTCTACAATATGATGAGGAAGATGGTGGCTCATATTTTGTAACCCATCTCCGGAACCAGCTGAGTTTCGATTTGTGGTACATCTGTCTCGGGCTTTTGTGTATCTCTATTGCTGAGCACAAGAAGATCATGGACGGCAATGATCCGGTGAGTATGGCTCCACAAGGCATTCGATACAACGCTTACCATAATAGGCATTTACAATGTGGCCGATGTTGTTCGAGGGCGTTTCAGCATAGTAAGGATGGCCCCCTTCATCATGATCGTCAGAGCTAACCGTGATGTAGCTGTAATGTCGGCTTGAGTTTAGGATATCCTACCATCAATTCGTCTTTTTGCACCGAGTTTTCGACATTCAGTAAACTCATCATCTGCGCCATGATGATTCGTGGGCGCCATCGTGGACTTCCCTATGCCTTGGACCGAGCTATTGTCTTGCCAACAGAGAAGTCATTGGGCGCTGAAACTATCACCCAGTCTCACGAATCGCATGAATCTCACGAGCATCGCGAGTGATTTGCCAGCAGAGTTTCTTCTTGACCAAACGCGATACCGGTTGGGTGAGACCACGGCCTTTTCTTTTCTTCCTTTTTTTCTTTTTATCGTTCATTTTGTCCTTCATTGACTGCATAGCGACGTCAGAGTTACGCTTAGAGGCGTTCGGTGGGTAGATTGGGAGATTTGCAAGACCTTGAACGGAGCATTAGATGCATCTTCGCCATCCTGAGCCGTCACTCAAGAACTCTTTTTCTACAACACAGTAGAGGGTTGTCCCCAGACTTTCTAGTATAAACAGGCCCGGCGCTCTGGATCATCAGCATTTCGGGATACAAGACAGCATAGGGATACGCCAGGATCTTCAAATAGAGTGCTTTTTCTCTCATTATGCGTGTGTTCTGTGACTCTTTTTTCGAAATGGCAGTGAATTTCGAAATAACTCAGCCAATTCTCTACCGAGTTGCGGTCCTTGATAAATAGAGTGCAAAGTTTGATCCGTTCGGCTTTCCGTCATTAAACACTAATATGCAGACCTTTGTTGTGAAACCTTCTCCCCCAAGGCATAAAACTTTTATCTGCAGGCTCCAAGTGAGTATAAAACCTCATGCCTCCCTCTTCCTTCTGAGCAATCACTTCTCGACACATAAATTCCCTTTGCGATTGCGCTCGAAGCCCGAACTCATCGACACCATCCCTTGCAACGGATTTCGGCCTCTCCACTGTCGAACCTCTCCAATCTTTTTATAAACTTAGACACAACCAAACATGGGTCTCTGTCTTGTCCCCTTCGGTGGGATTGTTGGGTGCGTAAAGACATTCCTTGGCCTCTCAACTGCGGTGTAGGTATAACCCTCTGACTTGATGTGGTTCCACAAGCTGACAATATTTTGCAGGTCATGCTGCGTTTTCACGTTAGGCAGCGGGCTTCAAATGGACTTCAATGACGGGGGAGAGGATTCGGGGCTCTGGGATGAGAAGTCTGAGCATGGAATACTTTGGTCGTATGATGATGAGCCTGAGGTTTAGGTCATGCAACATGGATCTCTCCCAGCAGCCTTTGACTCGTGGCCTCGTACACAGTAATCGATTGCATTTTCGACATTTCGTATTTTTTTTAAGTCTGTCGTTGAAAGGAGTTGTACAAGTCCAGGGAGTTCAGTGGATGGAAAAGTCGGGGGCCATTGGATGCAATAACCTGGGTTCCAGACCAAACTTGAGAGAAATGTGTATGCAAGACGAGCTTGCGACTCGAGTGCTGGAATAGATGGGTTGCAAGTTCTTCATGGAAGATTATTGTTTTGTCAACTTTATTTTCTCGGAAATGACTCGCACCAGAATTTTTCATTAGCTGCCTACATTGTCAATGGCCATCACAATTCTACACAAATGATACAGGATCGCTCAGTGGTGCAACGGGGCTTGATATCTTCAGTTTCGACCTCTGTCAAGCAAAGAGTTTTGGCGCAGGCTAAATTAAGTATGTCAGTCTTTTATTGTAGGCTCGCTGAAGGTATCATGTGACAATCAACAGACACCATGGCTCTGCTCACAGTCGGGTTCAACAGATATGTGCCAGGTTCTTTTGTTGAAGCACGTAGATCACATCGGAAAGAAGTTTTGGACTACAAGGACACAAAGAGACGAAGCATCGGTTGGCTTGTAGTGATTGAAGGATATTTCACAGCTGGAGATGAGCGACGGATTTGGCCCGCGAGTTTCTTCCGCCTGTCCCAGCCCAAGCTTCGTGATACCAAATACTACCTGCCCGTACATGACCTAACGGCACAAAGGCGGAATCATGGAAAGCTCCAGCTCGCCCATTCCCAGATCTGTTCCCTCCTTAACTCGAAAATGGAAGTAGCTTGGCACCGACCGTACCTCCTACCAGTGTTAGGTATTGGTATTGGTACGGCCAAACCGAATCCTCGTATTTGTACGAATTGCTCATTAAGAAAGTCCTGAATCCTTTTCTTTTGCTTCCAATCATTCCGTATCTATCTGGGTTGCGTGTTCCAATGTCTGATGCTTTCAGATGCTTCAAAGCTCAGGGGCTGCTCTTCAGGGGCCGTGGTCGCAACTCCCCAATGGCTTCTAGGCATTAGAGGAGGCAGAGTGTTGAACTCCTTCCGAAATCATCGTCGCGGCTGACGCAACTCGTCGCTGGCCCCTTCCATCGTTGTCATGCTGGGAGTCAAACAACTCCAAGTCGGACACCTTGGTAAACAAACTTGGACCTTTACACACATCTCTCAACCCATTCAATCATTTACAACCCACCCATTTCCGTCGGCGTGTCAACATTATTCAGTATACCACCCTCTCGGCATCACATCGTCACCCTCCCTATTCAACATGAAGCTCATAAACATTATTCCCATCCACCTGCTCCTGTTCCTGCACTGCACACATGCTACATTTCTGCCCAAAGACGGCGCTCCAAATATTCCCAGAGACTCCCGGGGTATCTCTTCCGAGAATGGCATCAAATGGAGCCGGTGCAATCTGGGCATTCCTGAATACAAGACACTGGAAAAGAACAAGGCACTCGAGTGCGGTACTCTAACTGTTCCTCTCGACTATACCGGCAAATACAGCAGCAACACTACGACATTGAATTTGATCAAGCTCAAGGCGAACGAGAAATCGCCCAAAGGCAGCATCATAATAAACTTCGGTGGTCCAGGTGCTTCCGGAGTCGACGGCTTGTTGAAGTTCCCCCCCAACCTTGCCAGCCTGTTTTTGGACGGACAATACGACTTGATCAGTTTTGATCCACGGTAGGTGACATCTCAGCCATTCCATGTTAGGACAAATCAAATCTAACCTAGAACTAGTGGTACTGGCAAGACGTTGGTCCCGCCTGGTGATGAAAGATTTCTGACGCAAACGTCCGAAGAGCTCGTCTACACCGTTCAGAATTCGTCATCCTTCCTCAGTGAACAGTCCCTCCCTAAAAAGTTCATCAGCGACGTTTTTGACTATATAAGCACTTTCACGGAAATATTTGTTACGAGGGACGAGGAATTTAGAGCGTTCCGTGGCACTGCATTCGTCGCCAGGGATATCGCGGAAATTGCCACGGCATTAGGTGAAGGTAACCGCATCAACTACTACGGTGCTTCGTACGGCACGGTCCTAGGCCAGGTTCTGGCTGGTATGTTTCCTGACCGTATTGAACGCATGGTTCTCGATGGCAACTTGCTCGCCGACGATTATGTTAACAACCTCGGACTCGATAGTATCAGGGATGCCGAGAAGGCATTGTATCATTTCTACGACGAGTGCATGGCAGCCCCCAATAATACATGTCACTCGGCTAACAAGCTTCCCAAAGAACGAGATGCTTTCCTCAAAGTCCTCAATCGTGTCTTCATTGTCTGCACAGGAGTTGGAGGTGGTTTAGGCAGCACTAAATCACTCTCGCTGACCACCTGGGTTTTGGGAGCTCTCTACAACCTTGAAGGTTACCTCAAGCTGGATGAACTAATCGTGACCGCTTTGGAGGGCAATCGCTCGAAGTGCCCACAGGTTACTGATCGCTCGGTAAACATGACATCTCCATGGAACCCTCAATCCAACCTTGCCCATCTAGCAATCTTCTGTGCTGACACAACTTTCCGCGCTGAAAATATTGAGGACTTTTGCTTTTGGTACGGCTGCGATCAGGCCAATGATGACCCTTTCTTCCTCCCCGCCCTACTCACTCACTCGGCGTGTTCTCGATGGAACACATACGCAGCTGAGGGGATAAATCTTACAAGTCTTTCAAGAGTCGAGACAAAGAACCCAATCCTTCTTGTCAACGGTAAATACGATCCGGTGACTCCCTTGAGTCATGCCCAGAAGATATCTGCCCAATTTCCTGGAAGCCAGGTTGTTGTTCATGGAGGTGTTGGTGTAAGTATAATACCAAGTCTTGAATTGATGGTGATACTAACAGAGACTCATAGCATACCCTCTTCGCCCATGAATACACTTGCATTCTGGCGATTGTAGCCGGATATTTCCTCACTGGAGAGCTGCCTCCAGCAGGGACCACCTGCGAGCCATACCTTAGTGCCTTTGAGGGTGTCGAAAGCATACGGGAAAAGGGGGCAGGGCTCACCGGAAAACGTAAGATTCCGATTCTCCTGTAGGTAGTGCTCGGTTTCTTGGTTTTTGTCTGCGTGTGTTTGGTTTTTTTGCTGTGTAGTTCGAAATGAAACAAAGCTTCTGGGCGGATATAAATTAGTAGAACAGTATTAAAAGTATACGATTATTCCTTGCTGCACGCCTACTCATTGGATGTTTCTGCGAAAAGAAAAGCCGACTAGTTGTTACTTGCAACTCAACTCGGATGTTTGATGATAATCTACAGCTGGAATAGCAGTGCTAACAAGAAGCGATTGAGAGCCCAGATCAATGCTTGTTTCCACATTTTCTCCACTGTGGTACCTTACCCTATGATTCATGAACAGGCCTCAATAGCTATCAGCTGTCCTTATTAATGCTCCTCCAATATGAAGTTGAGGATCACATCTCAGGTATTGTAGGGTAGGCAGAAGTACAGTAGCTTCAACTTAGCGTGTCGATAGATCGCCAAATTCTAGAAGGATTAGACTTTGCAAAATTCCAATTAAATGGAGTCCCAACCCACTCCCTCAACCACGCCATAGATCAAAAGAGCAATCACATCCGCAACCATGAAGAATATTGCCGGTATCCGTATCTGACTGTCCGAAGCCCCCCAGTCAATCTCAGATTGCACCATTGGCTCAAGTGATGGCGTCGATAAGACATTTCTCGCCTCGCAAACGGAGATGATGAAAAGATTTAGGCAAGTCTAGTAGATCTTTGCAAGATCTTAGACAGGTTTATTTTGGCACCCTGGTTTAATATCACAAGTTTTCTTGCTCCCTGAGCTCATAAACAGAAGACTTCTCTCCGCCAAGACCACGATCAACACTTACCAAATATCTTCATCACCAACCAGATCGGGAGGCGTCAAGATGAGCGCCGACATTCTTGCTGCTGGTGGAAAGGCAAGCCCGTCAATGGGCGTGGAGGCAAGGAACGACAACAATGGCGATCTTGTGACGGCCACCGAGGAGCAGAGCCTCCAGCGAGGTCTGCACGAGAGGCATCTTTCTATGCTGGGTATCGCTGGCGCTATTGGTACAGGTCTCTTTCTCGGTCTGGGCCAGTCTGTTCAGACTGGTGGTCCTCTCGGCGCGCTGCTTGGCTATGCGACTGTTGGTCTCGTTGTGTGCGCCGTGCAATTCGCCTTGGGAGAAGTCGCTGCGTTGTTGCCGGTGACAGGAGCTTTTGTGCGACATGCTGAATTTCTCGTCGATCCCGCTTGGGGGTTCGCAATCGGATGGAATCTGGTCTACGGCAACATTCTGTCGATCCCTTCAGAAATCACGGCCATTTGTGTGTTGTTCGAGTTCTGGACCGATATCAATCCGTCGCTATGGATCATGATCTTCATCGTCCTCACCACAGTCGTCGGTCTCTGCTTCGTCCGGGTTTTCGGCGAGGTTGAGTTCTGGTTCGCCCTTCTCAAAATCCTCTTGGTCGTTTTCCTCATTATCCTGGGTTTGGTCATCAACTTGGGAGGTGTCCCAGGTACAGAACGCATTGGCTTCAGGTACTGGAAGGACCCAGGACCGTTTGTTGAATACATCGCTTCAGGGAGCTGGGGCCAGTTCCTTGGTTATTGGTCTGTCATGACCAGCGCCGTCTTCTCCTTCGCGGGCGTGGAATCTATCGCCATGGCCGCAGCTGAAACGCGGAATCCTGCGCGTGCGATCCCCAAGGCTTGCAAGAACGTTTTCATCCGAATCTTGGTCTTTTATATCTTGGCCATCCTCATTGTTGGCATGCTTGTGAGAAGCGACGACGAGAGACTAAACGATCAGTCCGGAGCCGCAGGTCAAAGCCCCTTCGTTATCGCAGCCTCCGCGGCCGGCATCCCTGCGATCCCCTCAGTCGTCAACGCTGTTGTCATCACTTCCGCGTGGTCTGCTTCAAATCAGAGTCTTCTCGCCGGTACCCGTGTTCTCTATGCTTTGGCCCTCAAGCGACAGGCACCTCAGATCTTCCTCCGCACGACCGCGTGGGGTGTGCCTTATGTCTGCGTGCTCTTCTTCACTTGCTTCATGTTCCTCAGCTTCATGAGTCTTTCCAACGGAGCTATGACCGTTTTCTGGTGGCTGGTCGACCTCACAGCGGCGGGAGTCCTGATCTCATGGGCATCGATCTTGTTGAACCACATTCGTCTGCGCCTTGCGATGAAAAAGCAAGGAATTCCGATCGAAAAACTGCCCTGGCACAACTCCTGGACTTGTAAGTCAGAGCCCAAAGTTATAGAAGTCTAGTTAACATCAGAGTAGTCTATTCTTCGTGTGTCGGCTTGTTCATGACACTCCTCATCCTCCTCACGGGCGGTTTCCGTGTCTTTACCAGGGGTAACTGGGATCCCGTTGGCTTTGTATCATCCTACTTGTAAGTGATCCTGATACTAACGACCACACCCGTATACTAATCGTGTCGCAGGGATATCCCTCTTGTTACCGCAGCGTACTTGATATGGAAGTTCGTCAAGAAGACAAAGATCGTGCCGTTAGCAGAGATACCCCTTCAGGATGCTTTCAGGAAGTCGGAGGAGGACCACGAAGTGGTGACCGCTTAGTTTTCGGAGCCACATGGACACAGAGAGCAAACTGAGGTTCCAGAAGCTCCTGATCTAGAGTCTACTAAAATCTATACTGAAGTGTATAAACTCTACCAACTTCACCCAAACCCTTTTGTCACTTAGGATAGAAGCCCTAGGGTTTTTTGACTGTCCTTGAGGAGGTAATATTAGCGTATCATCTTGTATTAGCAAGCGTTGAAGATAGTAATGGGCATATGATTGTCATTCGACGATGTTCTTGAAGTTGGGGAGCGTGTCTCTCAACACTTACCCAGCTGGTACCATTTCGATCTGCCTTGACACCCATGGTGCGCTTACCTTCACTTCTCCATCTCCGTTCATGTTTACATCCTCATTGTCGCATGTGTATTGAGATTGCCGCTGCTCACTCCGGCACTGTGGCCGTGGAGATGAGTTCGTGTCAAGTGTACTGTCTGTGAAAGGGAGCCCAGGTAGCATTGGGAACGCTTTCCTATTGAATTATACACCAGATGAGTCTAAGAAATAAGTCACAGCTATCTGGTATGCTCTCTGTTACAGCTTGAAACACCTTTCCTTGCTGAACCACGGGTATTAGTCACAGTGACCAACACTGCGTTGAGCTCTTCCTTGAGGTGCAGCAAGGAGACTCTTCTCTATGATTCACATCTTAATACTCTAGTAAATTCAGGTTTACACTGTTACTATGTTTAAACTTTAGACTCATCATCAAAGTCCGTGAGCATTATGGGGGATTGCTTGTGCGTGATGCTTAAGTTGCAATCCTGTCCCCCTGAAGCTCTTATGACACTCGTCGATACCAACACGCTCAAAGATCAAAAGACATGTATTACATAGCTAAGCACCGTTCTAAGACTCATAGTTTAACTTGAGGCTCTTTCCTTGTTCATTGAGTGGCTATGAATGGCTGTGTACGCTCCTGATTAAAGTGTCTCAGATCCTCGTGGATGTGTAACACTCTGGCATTGCTTCGGGAGATGATTTAAGCCTGCATGATAGCCGTAGTTTTCATCTTCTCGAGTACTAGAACCTTCGAACTGATCTATATTCTAGTCGTACCTAGCAGGTCAAGACTTATCGAGGAGTTACATGGTTGTCGCCTCATTCAGGGGAGCAGCTCAGCATACACAATGGAGGGCTCTCCAGCAGTAAGACTTCTGACCTTACGCCTAGGTACCAATAATGACTAGTCTAAAGCTATGCTAAACTCGCCAAATTCTTTCTGTTACTTCGAATAGCAATCCTAAGTTGTCTTACACTCACTCCCTCAGGGGGATATACAGGATCTCAATTCTCCAAAAGACCTTTCAAAAGACACGCAATTGTGACTTGGCGTACATGGCAATGATTGAGGCTATGCAAGTCTTGGGTCCATGTCGTACGACGGCTTCTTCCATGAGCTGAATGTCTGGGAATAGCCTCACACCTCTGCAGCGCCTCAGTGCATACTCCTTCAGGAAGCCAAGATTCACTCGGCCAAATGTACCAACATAGGCTCGACGAAACGTATGATCTGGTCGTTGTGTCCGTCAAGACAAAGAGAACGGGCATTTCCCAGCTCGGGCTGTCGGAACGCTCGAAGAATGTCACTCGGAAGCATACTTCCCTCCCAACCGCAGACGTCTCTCATCAACCTCCTTTGCACTGTTCTCTCCACGGTATTCTTAGAACGGGCTGATTTCTAATGGTACCGACCTCCAGTTACACTTTCAATTCCCCAGCTATTCCCGCGCCCTGGAAAGTCAACTCAACCGCCACTGACGAACATCCCCTCCCCAGCAACCACTCCAACGACAAAACACCAAATTAAGGGGATATTCTAACTTCGTTTCGCTTCTCACGAGAGTTCAGTGGCTCATATCGAAACCCTCCAGCCGCTGTCTTTTCAATGCAGAAGGGTTACAACGCGCATAGAACCAACACGAACCGTCGAACTCTACCAAGAATATCGCGTGAAACACGGCTAGCATAGTCCGAACGCCTCATGTAACAATGACACGATACAGCTCACATGTACAACCTTCAGCCACAGGTTTTGTTGTGGCCTTTCTTTTCAGCTTTTGCAAATCACCAAGCATAGCCTCAAAGAAGGTTAACTTATTAATTAGAGGGCTATGACGATCAATGGCTTGACTCGCGGGCTATGAGGAAGCGTGACACGTTCCCCCCCCTCTCGCCTTGGAAACTATCGAGCGATGATAGAGTTTCGGTCCGTAAGCCCAGGCTTACTACACTGTTTCTGGTTTGACAACATCTGTGCGATGAGGCCGAGAACAAGATCCGCAGGTGGGTTGGCTTACATGTCATGAGTCGTACAGCGTGGATGAGGAAATTATGATGATCGTGGGTTGGGCTGGGCTGCGGCTAAGGCTTAATGTTATCCTGCAGGCCTAGGGAGGCTTTGGGTTTGACGGGAGAGAAGGGGCTGGATCGTGAAAGATGCAATGGTCGGCGCCATCCGGGGAGGAGATTGTGGCCGCAGGATCTACGATTACAGCTCGGACCGAGTTGAGGAGGAAAGTCAAAGTTGAGATTCCAGATGTTGGCGTTTACGAGGTTGTGTCACTATAGTTGAGCATTTACAGTAGTTACAGTGTACAGCCTGTTCTCATATCATGCAGTTGTGAAGGTTACCGGATCTGATCATCGTTCACAACCTAAGTTGCTTACCAACCTTGGAGATATCATGAGAAGTTGATATCATTCTCTGGCCAGGGGGTTGGCTCGGGTTAATTGACAATAGCGATAATTTAGCACTGCAAATCACAGCTGAGAGGATCCATCATCATCATTCATCACCAACCACTGGCAACGAGCCAACTGTACTGTTCTGTAGTGCAACTTTGTTCAGCGCTTGGCGTGATACGATAACTTGGCCAAGTCAGAGAGTTCACATACTCGTGCAGGCCACGCTTCGGGAGCATTCCAGTGAATGAATGGCTCTATCTCCCCGAACCCATCAGCCATCAATCTCCGTGGAACCGCGGGCCTCTTCTTAACTTTAGTTAGTGCTAGTGCTCGTTGTAACGAAGCTGTGCCGCACACCCACTCCCCGAACCATGATCGACAACCAGCGCTGAAACCTGCTTCTTCCTCCCCCCAGACCAAAAACGAACCATCAAAAGGGCCAAGCCAACCTTGAAACTTTCCCATCTCTTTCAAAGAAAAAGTGCCCCCCCGAGGCTTACGTTACGAGATTTAATTAAACTTTCTGGGCATTCTAAGCGAGACCTTGATCTCGTGGTCTCTCTCTTATCACCGGAAACAACCAAGGGAATGAGACGTGATCAACATGCGCATTTCTCAAAAGTCGCTATTTGAACTTTGACGTGTGTGCACTGCAGTGCAGTCTAGGCAGTTCAAGAGGAAATGCCACCGAGTGGTCCGTGATGTTTCTTTCTCTTCTGTTTGAGTTTGGGTTTTGGGTGCCCAAGCTGGGCATTACTCTACTCGAAACAAGGGCCTGAGATATTTTTTTGAGTGTCTTTTGAGGTTTTTTTTGATTAGATAGCGGTGAGACTGAGGCCAAACAGACTATTGATTTCTTGTCTGTTATTAGTGACTGGGTTGAGATAATGCGATGCATGCAGCAGAGTTCCATTTCCGTGCTTGTCTCACGTTGAGTGGTCGGCAGTTTAAATGGCCTCTGCGGTGTACTCTGTAAAGTACTCCGTTATAACCAGGGTATTATAGAGTATCATTTATTCTGTGTACTTCTCAGTACTTGAATGTTATCAGTTGTCTCTCATATTTCCCTGAATAGCTTCACCACCACCAACACCACACTTCTTGTCTCTGTGATGTGAGCAGTAAGATTGTCTTGACTTTCATCCTCATCCTTCATCCATCGCCCCAATAATCGTCTCCTCCTCATCACGCTACCCTCCTCGAGCCCGCCTCACCTTTTCACGTCTGCCCGTCTAATTCGCTGCAACCATCTCCACACATCCATTCCAAAACTCATGCCGTTCGCCCTAACTAGACTATCCCTGCTCATTGGACGCCACGTTCTCGCCTTGTTTTTTTTTTCCTTCTCTTCTTTTCTTTTTTTTCTCGCTCTCGCAAGCGTTGCATCGCTAACGCCCGCCCCACGATGCACGAGTTCCAGGGATGGTTAAGTTGCTTTTTTCTACTTCGGCTCGCATGCAGCTTGAGCGGGAGCACCGTAGTGTGATGCGGTAGACCGGGGTCTATAGTACGTGACGCTATTCCGAAGCCGCCTTTGTGAGACTTCATGTTGCTGCTGCTGTTGGTTGCTGTTAGTCGAGACGGACGGTCAAGTTCACTCACATTCACATGGCACAGCAAAAGTTGGGACAGTTTGTATGAGTGAGGTATCTTATTGTGTGTAATCTTTCATTCATAGGATGATCGGCAGATGCATCTCTTTCGTGCGAGGTGCCGTCTATCCCTCAGTAAACGTATGGTTGCGCGATATGCGCGGTGGCTATTGAGCCATGTCCTCTTCGCTCTAATCTTTGCTCGAGACCAGGAATCAAATCCATGAGACTCCTGTCACATGTCAACTTCTTTTCCTCCTCTTCTTGAAGAGTCCCCATCCGATCCGTCATGATAAAAATAGTAAAGAGGTATCTCTGATCCAGTTCAAGTGCAAGCCATGGCCATTCTTCCCGCTTCTATCACAAAAGACAGACGCCTTCCAGTCAGTAATAGCATAACAAAAACGAGGAGTAAAAGAACAACAGTCATTATCCTCTGGAATTCCTGGGCAAAACAAACATAAGCTCTTCCTTGGGCTGGTAGAAAAAAGAACATAAACGAGGATCGGACAAGCAACAACTCCAAATCTTTCCAAGTCTTCTTTTCTGTCTCTGCAGAAATGACAACAAACAAAGTTCGCCTCCCATAAAAGTCTCGATGCGCCAAACATCATGCTTCTACAACTGATATCTTGCCCATCCTCATAATATTCGAAAAGACAAAACTCCTCGCTTTTTAAATAAGTATTTTGTAAGTGAAATAAAGAAAGGTTTTGTGACAAAGAAAATAAAAACCCGAAACAAGAAAATGTTGCTCCAAAAAGGGGAATACAAGGCCGAAAAGAAGCAATCCCGGACTGTCATTCAATGGGTCGTAAAAAGTGTTTTTGGTAAGCGTATCCTTGCACGGCTTTTGGTAGGTAATGGTTCCATGGTGGTGTTCGTGGCCAAGGGTCGATATTAAAGTCGAGTAATATCCAAGGTGGTATAGAAGAATCAAACAGTGTCCTAGGCCAGTGGGGTTTGTGGCCTCGGTGACATCTCATCCAGGTGAGGTCGTGGTAGTAATAATAGTGGCCGTTATGTCGAAGGCGAGAGATCATGTCTCAGACCTTAGTAACAGCCTTGGAACGTAGGCATGAAGGGGACCTGTTGATGAAAGGGCACATGGTGCTGAAGCATGGGCACTTGTTGAACGTATTTTACCATATCCCAGATAGGGAAGTATGATTTGGGTTGACAAGGGGCTTGCACAGAGACAGGAACCTGAGCCTGGACTGGCATAGGGACCTGCTGGCAGAGCATGGGCTGAGGGGGAACGGCCACTGGCACGGGGACGGGCCCAGAGTACTTCTGGGGCACGAATTCCTGGCTGTGGTAGATGAGTTGGTGTTCCTTGGGCTCCTCAGGGTCAAAGGCGTGTGGTGCAAACTCAGGAGGAGTCTGTGGCATCTGGCGTTCCTGTTCAAACTCGTCGTCCAGGTCGTCAATGGTAGAGTCGCTTGATGTGAGCGAACCCTCATCGTCCGAGGAGGCAGGCGACAGTGGTGAGTCGTACTCATAGTCGTCGATGATGGCATCCTCGGAGGAAACGTATTCGGTGATGTGGTTTGGTGAGGCCGGAGGTGTCGGTAGAGACGACATGGGCGGCACGGTAAACACAGAGCAGGCCATAATCCTGGTTCGGAGCTCAGAAAGAGTGATCCGCTGCTCGGGGATAGGCTCGAAGATCCGTCCCAGAATGTCGTTCAGTTCATCCGACAATGGGAGGATGGTCTTCAAGAAGTCCTTGGATCCGGCATAGGCACGGTAAGTAGAGTCCTGGAAGGAAGCTTGTTTCCATGGGTTGCGTCCACAGGTGAGGTTGACGAGGATAACTCCAAGGCTCCAGACATCATTGGGGGCGCAAAGGTAGTAAGGCTTCCTAGCAGAGTGGTCCAGGCATTCTGATAAGAGAGAAAGAAAATACGTTAGTTGTCTGTCCCATCCGTGATAACATCAAGATGCAAAAGGGGTGCTTTCAAGGGGGAAAGGGGAGGGGGAATAGTATGTACCTGGACTCATGTAGAATGTTGAACCGCATCCGTAGTCCTCGGATCGATCATCAGAAGTAGCAAGACCAAAGTCAGCCAGCTTAACAGTGTCTCCGTGGTCTGTCACCAAGATGTTCTCCGGCTTGAGGTCCCGGTGGTAGATTCCAAGGTTGTGGCAGTGTTCAACGGCATCCAGGATTTGCAGAAAGATATTCCTTGATAGTTCATCCTTACCAACATATTGACCGCGCTCAGTGATATTCAAGAAGAGATCGCCCTCAGGGCAGTACTCGAGAATAACATAGATGCAGTCAGGATCATTCACAATCTTGAGCATCTGGACCACGTTGGAGTGTTCCGATGCCTTCCAGTGAAGACGGATCTCTCGTTGTTGGTAGGCAAATTGCCTGGATTCCAAAGGGGTTCCATCAGGATTGAACTTGCTCAAGCACTTGACAGCGTATTTACCTCCGGTCTTGAGATCGACGGCAAGGTACACGACGCCATAGGCGCCAGTTCCAAGGATGTCAGTAAGCTGGAGAGTACCCTCAAGCACGCGGCCTAGCCTGGCCTCCGGGGCGAGAGGGACGCATCGGTTCTGGAAGTGTCGAGAGTGAGGGACCGCAAATGGTTGTTGAACTGTGCACTTGGGATGATCGAATCCTGGAGAGGGCGGAGGGGTTTGGTAACCGAATATGGCATGTTGCTGCATGTTATCTGGTTGGTATCTCACGAAGTAATCCTAGAAACTGGGTTGTATTCTCTGGTTTGAGGTTGAAGTAGATCCTAGGGCCGGCAGAGAGATAATCCAAAACGGCACGGCATACAGCAGCAATAAAAGGAAAGAGAAGAAAACACAGAGTATTTTCCTACGGCCTGTGATGGGAGATCCTGTTCCAAAGTCCAGTCCGGTCCAGTGTAGTTCCAAACGGGTCGTTATTAAAAAGAGTTCCTTGGGGTGTGGTTGGTGGTTGAAGTAGTAGCTTTGAGATCCCGATGGCCGAATCAACGGGTCGAGAAGAGAGATGAGAGAGAAGAGTGAGTTTTTGTCGGCCTTCCAGGGGAGATATTGTCGAGTGGGAGGTTGAAGAGTTGTTGTTCGACAAGAGTAGACCAGAAGGTCACGTCTGCGAGAGAGTGAGAGAGAAGGTTGCCGGAAGGAGTGTCGTGAAAGTGGTGATAGAGGTTCCTCAAACTAGATCCAGCCGAGTTTGGAGATGGGCAGAGACGATAGATAAGTTAAGTCTCTCTAGCGAACAAGGACAAGGCGAGCGAGACAGACACACACCCACCCAAGACATGACGGTACGTACATCGAGTTAGTCGAGCAGCTTCACTCAGTCGCTCACACTTGACACATCCACTATCCATCCACGCCTCGGGCTTGGGATTGCGTTGCGTGGAGCAGACCCACCGCCTCAATCATACCCTTGTCCAGTTGGAGAGATTAATGAGCATGGGTATGGGTCTTGGCCTTGGCCTCGTTGTGCGGTAGCGTTAGCGTTGCGTTGCGTTGCGTAGCGTTGCGTTGCGTTAATGCTCTATTCTTGTCTGGGCGTAGAGCCAGAGGGAGGGGGGGCGTCCTTGGCTCGTGAGGCGTTGGACGAGAGGCAGGGATTGGACAGAGGACTTGATTTGGTGACGCTGAGCAATATACGAAAAGGCAAGGATCCGTTTAGAAGTGGTTCTCTCTGTGTCACTGCCTCCAGGCCACGTCCTCTCAGGTTCCTCCCAGGCCCACCATCATCTTTTTGGGCTTTCTGCTCTGTTCTGTTCTGTGACTGACAAGACTCTCACTCATCAGTTCTCAGCACTAACGCCATCCATCGGCCCACTGCCACTCGAAGCCTGCCTCGGACCAGTCATAGGCCTCTGGTGGCAGATCTCTAGGCAACCTGGGCGGTGCCTGTGCTGTCTGTGTTGTGTGTGCTCTGCTGACACCCCCCAAGAAAGGGAAGAGTTCGCTGTGCCGTAGCCGTCTCTTGTGCTGCGTGTCCTCTCTGTGACTTGACTGGCTTCAGAGGTCCACCCGTCGGGCGAATCGTCATAATCAACAGCCCCCGTGATGAATCACAATTTGGCCGTAGCTTTGCCCCCGTGTGGCTGCCACTGTCCTCCCCAACATCCATCTGCTCTCCCGGCCGGGGCGGCGTAGGCGTACTCGGTACTCACTCTCGTCTGGAGCGGAGACGTCGGAGGCCGGCGTCACTCTGCACGTTGGAACTCTCATCACACACAGAGTTTGAGTCCGGCCGTGTCGTGTCTGTCTGTCTCCCCCCTCTAACCCCTTCACTACAGTGCAGTCCACATACTTTTGCCGGACCTGCCTCTGAGCAACAACTGGAACGGAACAGCAAACCTTTTTTCGCCCAGATACGATTGAGTTTGCGACTCGATTGGCTATCAGATGGGCGTCTGAGGCGCTTGGCGACATGTTTTTGCACAAAAAGGAATGCATGAAGTCATGGAAACGGATACACACCCAGTTACTTACCGTCTTCTGTGTGATAGATAATAATGGATGGGATAATTATCTTGGGTGAGGGGGGCTGAAATGTGAATGAATGTGAATGTGAATTCAATGTAAAGTGAACTGGCACCACTGTTGCAGAATGCAGATGCTGAATTGCGTCGATCCCCTCACTATTTTGCCCCTCCAGCCAGTGAACGTCCCCGCTGTGAGGCTAGAGCTGCTAGGCGCTGCATAAGTTTATGCCAGCTCCGTTGGTCTATGGTTGGCTACAGAGTACGTACCTTGGTTGGCTATGCCTCTGCAGAAAGATAAGATCGACATTCTTGGTGAGCCATCTCTATGTATTCTTCAACCTCGTACTTTTCAATCTGCCCTGCCACCCTTGAGCTTTGATTGGTCCGAGGCTAAAGTGTATCAAATATCGAGATATCATCCATGATCACGCATCCTATTCTATGCCCATGCCATGTTCATCACATACTGTATTCTCAACAAGGCTGACAAGGGAAGATGAGATGTACTTGCTTATTCTATGTTGGTTGATCAAAGAAGCAAATCAGCAACATGGTGTTTCATCCATAAGCGATCCTCCGTCGGCGGGTATACTGACTGACAGCCCTGGTTGTCTTTGTCTGACTTGAAGCGAGACGAGGCCTGCCATCAGATATCCATTTGGCTGTCTCTGCACGTATCCGTCTAACGGCATGTCTTCGAAGGGGCCTCAACCCGCCCGCTGGCAGCTCTGCTCTACCCTCTGTGTCTGTTTGCAGCGTCCTCACGGGCTGCTGGCCAAGCACCCCGGGATCCCATATTACTCGAAGCAGACAGGTGCAGAGCTCGGGTGTGTCAGTCAGTACCACCCAGCGGTCCCAGGCCGCGGTGAGATGCAGGTAGAGTGAAAGATGAGTGGTGTGTCTGTGTGCCCCTGTCGTGTAGGACCAAACAAGACAGAGAGTTTCCAAACAGCACAGCACAGTTCACTTGCTTGTCAAGTCAAGAGACCCCTTGAACAGGCCACGACGGTGACAGTGGCAGCTCTAACAAGTTACAGTGAGGCTGACTGATGGGAAACGGGGACGGGTTGCAGAAGAGGCGTCCAATGAGAAGCTGTACATGCCCCAAGGAATGTGGCCCGTTGCCTGTCTTTATCGGCCTGTGATCTCTGTCACCCGTTGGATGCATGGCATGGATGGTAGTCTAACTGATAACGACGACAACTTTTTACTTTACGGTGAGAATGTGAAATGAGAATGTGAATGCGTGTGCGTACGTCGGCTCGGGTTGCTTCCAGTTCAGTTCCTGTCCTGTCATCGGATCCATGTGAACGGGTATCGTACAGTACCTTGCCTTTGCCTTTGCCTTGCCTGGCCTCGAACGAACATCGGATCTGAGCGAGCCTTGACTGACACTGACAGATTGAGGAGGAATTTGAGGCGACGAGGCATTCATTTCCTTACTGATCACTTGTTTTCAACCTCAATCAGTTGTTCCAGCCACGAACCATTATGGCATGATCTCAGCTCCCCCAACGTGTTTCTCCATGCATCCAAGTGGAATTCTTGATAGAACTTCAGGTGAAGCGAACCGAAGTAAAGCAGCAGCTTGACAATTGTCCAAAATACCGTCTCGCCTACCCTATTCCATGTCAATAAAAGACCGAATTCCTCCAAGGGCCCCTGGTATTCCAGCTCAGTTGATTGGTCCCCTAAAAACAAGACAGTGTCTCATTGCTAACAGTTGTCAAAGATGGGCGGCGGGTCGATTGGATGGTAAGATGGGCCCGAGAGAAGCGGTCAGGGCATTCGAGAATGGACCTTTCACCGTGATTACCGATCAACCATCAACTGCATCGTCAAAAATCACGGGTGCATCTAAACCCTTCGAGGTTTAGGCCCCTGGCCTGGCACTCAGATCTCCAGCAATCATCTCCGACTTGGTTATTCCCCGTTGTAGCCCTGTTCCTTTACCGCGCACTGAGCTCTAAACATATCATCTCGATCCACTTGACACAGAGTGAGGCCGCTGTCTGATCCTTGAGCTACAGGGATATCCCTGGAATCGACCCATCTCTCGCCAGCGAGCACTGATTCCTCTGACGCCAATGCCACCTGAGTCAAAGTCAAAGAAAGAAAAACTGTTCTAATTAATCTCCAGTTTCTGAGTCCGGGGCGTCGATCATACGCCGCTATCTACTGTAGCTGAAGCATGGCGTTGTTTTTTCATGGCCTCAAACATTGCTTCATGAGGGTTCGAGCTTTTCTTTCTTTCATGGCGATGACCATGGGCAAAACAAACATTATGCGCTAGACTCTTCTGTCTCAGCATATGTTATGCATGGGCTGATTCCGTTTCGACCGCCGCTGACCGAAACCTGCTCGCCTTTACTGTACCTACTGTACTGCTGCAACTTGATTGAACCATTGGCTCTCACACCAAGCGACGGCAATGCAAGAGCTTGCTCCATCCTGGTTCGATACCAGCTGCTCATATGCATTCATCGTCGGTTGGTTTGGTTGCGAATAAGAACAGCCAGCAAATCGGGATGTTACTCTGGCAGTTCCAAGCAGGAAAAGGTTAACCACATGCCATATCGATCCAATAGGGAGTTATCCTCAACACTGCCGTCTATGCACTCACTTAGAGAAATCTATGCGCATCTTGAGTCATGGTTATGCATCTCTACGGTTGAGTCCAAGTCCAGCTTGCTACTGTACACGGCACAAGACCTCAGCCATAGTCCTAGTCCTAGGTAGATCGGAAGATGCACAGAGAAAGAAAGGTAGGAGGGCGGCGCCAGGGCAGTCACTCGCATTGAGGATGAGCAATCGAGAGCACACCATCAACTGCCGCCAGGGCCACTTCCCCGGGAACATGGTTGCGGTTCGTCTCTGAACCGGCCGGCGCTGGTATCACCTTTGGCTTGGTTTGCATGATATCTTTGTCAAGTCTGATGTTTCTAGCCCGATTGAGAGATCCTTGCTGTTGACAATGGGACTTTGGAGCGAGTGGAAGCGAGAGCTGGGACTCGTTTCTGGTCTGATAACGATCTGAAGATCGATCATTGAAAGCCTCTGGGGAGATACGACCACCATCACATGCAGTGCCGAGTCGATCAGCAGTTATCTCTTGGAGATAACCACTCACTACGCATCTCCACGTAAACTTTGGTCAATGAAGACGCCATCATGAGATAAAAGACCGTCTCAAACGTCAAGCTGCACCACTAGAGCCAAGACTGCCCGTTTCGAGGTGGGCTGATATCAAAGCCTCTCTCTCTGTCTGTACATTCACCGCCAAAGGCTGGATATCCGTCTGCAAGGGCTGGTTATGCGTAGCGTGTGGACGCAAGGGAGGACAATGCAACACACAGGATTTGTCACGAGGCCCCGAGAAGGGGACGGGCTAGACGGGAGACGGGGCATGAGAAACATGCTCATTGATCAGCTCGAATATAATTTGAGATACCAGAAATGTATCGCATCATGGCCGATCATTTACGGGCTCGTGGCTACCGCAAAGAGAAGCCAACGTTGTCGCCTTGGTCTGAAGTCTAATGCACTGCCGGTCTCGACTCTCAACGGCGTAAAGTAAAGTAGGGGCGGGGACTTTATTGGGTGGTGGTGAAGCTTACGGGATGACATCCGCGGCGCCTGGAGGGGCCATGATTTGCATCAACGACTTGTGAAGTTGAAGATCGAGTTGGACCAATTGTAGCACGATCCAGAACCAGAAGCGTCACATTGACTCTCGCTAGCAAGTCCAAGATCTTGATGATGTTCAACCGTACTGTAGTCCAGAATTGATACGGCTCCCCTTGGAATGGTCCGGACACACGAGGTCAAGGGCCGCTCATAATCGGCCTCCTTCTTGTTCAAATCGGCCGTGCCATGTTCATGTGGAGCTGGGATCTGGAGATGCCGTCACGGAGCGGACCCGGGGTAGGACACGGAGCATCACAAACACAAACGGTTATGCTATGTTACCCTGTATCTAACCAAGATAACATGGTTCTTCTACTGTATCTTTTGGATGATATTCACTTGTTTGCCAGGGCGGGTAGCACACCTCACAGCAATTTGTTGTCCATTCACAGTTATCGTGTCCGATCACACGAAACATCATAATTGTCGCATTGACCTGATCATCATCGAACACAAGAACCCTCACCACGAACACAAACCGAACACCACGACGTACTGTAGGCCTCCCGAATCACAGGCTAGCAAACTTCTACTGGACGGATCATCTCTCCTCATGAAACTTGCAGGGCAATCATCAGCAAAACCCAGCAAAATTGCACCAATGAATAACCCATCGAAACAAAACCCGCCGATCCTGACGACACTCTCGCCACAGCCCGTCATAATGTCTCACTCAAAACTGCCTGCCCCTGCGATTAAAGTGAGGCTGAGAAAATCCCGAATCCACTTCTGATTTCATCAAACCCTCAAGCTCAAGGGATCCTTGCCCTGCCCTGCCCTCCGAGCCTGAGTCTGGGCGCAATCTCCGTCGCAGGTTCTGTTACAGGTTTGTATGAGAAGGGTGTTACAGTCAACAATTTTATTCCTGCACATCATAATGCAGGGCAAGCAACGCTTCGGTACATTCGGGGAGAACCGATAAGATCGCTCAAGACAAGAATGAGTGACGATCTGTGACATTGTTGATCAAGCAAGGGATATCGGATATTGGATCATCAAAAGCCTCACCTTTGAGCTCTCGTGCACATCACATCACGACAATCATCGGCACAAACGTCACAACTTGCTCGCCCTGCTCATCTTCTCTTCTGTACCACTGACACTACCTGTGTGACCTCATTGACGTCAACTTCTCAAACACAAAGAACTCTCTTCTTTGATAGTCTGACCAACCACTCCCCATCCCGACCAAGCGACTTACACAGACCACAACCCGTGTCCCCCAAACCATCTACAACAAACATCTCAAATGTAACATCGGCTGCCAGCAATCAACTCAACAAACCTAACCACAATGTGTAATCAGCCCTGATCGTTACGCCCCGTCTCTGCCTATCAGGCTGTCAAACCTGAACCTAGAATGAATAATGTAGCCTAGAAAATGCACAACATGTTCACCTAGCGTAGGCTGCCTGGCGTGTTCATGCTCACGCGGGTAAGCAAGCCCACGCCTGCATCGCCACTCCGTGCCTGGGAGCCTCAATCAATCTCAATACCAAGCCCGAGCATGTGGATTCCTCCCGTATGAGCCGGGCGTTATGTGACTCGGAATACAGCGAGTACGAGGTCACGCATCGTAAAAAGACTCATTCAATCATCGGCGATCATTCATCAAACAATGCGAGCATTACTTAGCGATTCCTTAGTAGCTATGTTATTAAAACTCTGTAGGCATTTGTTTTAGACCCTCGTAAAAGCTCGATACTCCAGAACTCCATCAGAATTTCTAGCCTGCTTCTTCCAAGTCTAGACCCCAATAACCTCGGCCTCATGCGAGACATAACAGACAAGGTGAGACATAGCAAGGCATGACATAAAAACGGCGGTGACACGTTCAGAGACATCGATCAAACCACCACATGTTTTGAACCAGCCATTATCCTCCCTTGCTTTGTCTAGCCAAGTAAAATATCTTGCCCCCAAAAATCTCTCATCCCGCGCCTTTGATTGTCTCAAAACAGCGTCATGAATCCATGATCCGAATGCTTGACACCCTCCTTACCGACGTACATGTCCCGCCCGTGCAGTAAAGAAGGGATGGCGCAGTGCATCAGCCGGCTTCATCCTTTTGTCGGGATTGAGTGTAAGACAGTGCTCCAGGAGATCAATGAAGTGGTTCAGGTCCCTCGTTTCCGCGTCATTCATCCCTGACGACGCAGCCATGAGTCTTGTCCGTAGGTCCCGGGTGGGTTTTACCACCGCCATCGTTCGGACGGTTGTCTGTAAACACAGTCTGTTAGTTATCCATTCCTGACTCATGGTTCTAAAATGGGAAAATGAATTCTCCATGTGAATGCGCATGTCAACAAGGGCTGAGCGCTTGGCCAAACTCTTAGCAGCCGTTGAACTCGTATGCAAGGGATATGTAGGTCATCGTGGCTGACGCTGAGAGGGAGTCCGATCTACCGAGACAAAACAAGTCATGCGACCTGATCTTTAGCCTTTGAAAGGATCTCGAGGCGTTCTCTAACCCCATCTCATCACACCATCCATCCATCCCTTGCTGAGGTTTGTTCGAGAACCCCGCAAGGGCGGCTGAGATCAAACATGCCTGATGACTGTTGTTTTGATCTATCGACCGTTATGTGGGTGGTGTTGGTCATCGTCAAGTTACCCCACATATCCCGAGCGCTTCAGTCTGCAAGGGATCTAACGTAGGCGCTTACGCTCCCATGATGGAACAGCCCCCAGCCATTGTGGCAAAAATAGCATAGACCTCGCGTGGGCGGCCACCAAGAGCATGGCCCTATGGCGCTTGTAGGCAGATGCAAGGAGTGTGATGGCAAAAACAACAACAGAAACAACGTGGAGGGAGTGAATGAATGGAATCACAACATACCTTGCCTAGAACCTTGTCTCGTTCGATGCTGACGAATTGTCCCTTGTCGTCGAAATGAGCTGGCGATAGTTGACCACGCTTGAACAACTTCGGCGTTAACCTTCCTCTGATCTCCATAATTGCCTTGAGCATCTGGTTGTTGCTGTCTCCAGCAAAGAGGATTTTTCCGGTGTACATCTCATACAACGTGCAGCCGATGGACCACATGTCGACGGCGTAATCGTAAGGAATGCCCAGAATAATCTCCGGCGCTCGGTAGAATCGACTGACGAGGTATGGAGTGACATCCATGTGCGCTGTCGCCGCATCCGTCTTGTCGATAGCCGTACCCAAATCACAGATCTTTAGCACGTTGTGACTCTCGTTTACCTACTAAAGTTAGCATTCGGGTGTCTTGATGTCAGCATCGTGGGGTTGCATACCAAGATGTTGTCCGGTTTGAGATCAGCATGAATGATACTGCACTTTCGCATGTGCGCGAGAGCGACAAAGATCTGGTATGCGTATGCTCGCGTCGCTCCAAGATTGATACCCACATTGTTACCAAACTTTCGCAAAACCTCTCGCAAGTTCATGCTCAGGTTCTCGAACACCATGCACAGATGGCCCTTGTAGTCGAACTGGCGGATAAACTTGATGATGTGCTTGCGACCCTCAGGGTCGGCCTCGTTGAGCTTCTCCAGAATGGCAATCTCTGTGTATCCTCCCTTTCGGAGGGCGTCATTGTTTCGCATCATCTTGATAGCGACGAGCTCCTTTGTGGTGATGTCGACGGCACGGGCTACCCCTGAGAACATACCCCTTCCCAGTGCTGCCTGGATCTGATACCGACCATTCAAGACTTCACCGATGCGAATCTTGTAGTAGCCATCTTTGTCGTCACCTTCGAGAATACCTCCCTTGATAGCTGGGACATCAGGGGCCTTGCCGTCGCCCTCGATCGGCGCGACCGGCTCGACAGGTTTTGTGGCATACTTTTCCTCGTCAAAGTCTTCGGCAAACATATCGAAGTCATCATCGTCATCATCACCGCCGGTATTTTCGGTAGACTCTTTCTGAACATCTTTCTGTGGCTGTTGTTCCGTTGCAATGGGATGCTGCTCACCATGAAGTACGACGTTCCCGTGCCGGAGCTCATGTCGTCGTTCATCCTCCTGCATGTCTCCAGTAGGATCATAGTCAGCCGCCGAGGGGCCATCCTCCTCGTCTGGCTGAGCCTTCCCGTGACTGTTCATCAGGGCTCTGTCATCGAGGAAGTTGATGCCCCCAGGAGACATTTCGGTATGTGATCCGGGAGAGCGCGGTGATGCGATATCTGCACCTCTGGTCAATGAAATCCCTCCACCAGATGCTGTTGACATACCTGATCGGGGAGTGCGGGGGCTTTCAATGTCGGACTGTGCTCTCATAGGCGTGTCGGGCGCGGTGGACGCAGGAGAAGCTCCGTGAGCTTTACTTGCAGCAGCACCTACAGCATGGAGAAGGAGAGGAGTTGCAGAACTGTGCTTAGCCAGAATCTCCTCACGTCGCTTGCGGCGTCGCTCGATTTCAGCTTCTTCGTCAAAAGGCTCAGGCTCTTCGTAGTCGGGCTCTGGCTCAGGCTCCGGTTTTCGTTCGGGTTCCTTCTGAGCTGCTGGCTCCCTGTAAACATGTTAGTGCTTCGTTCGACCATGGAGTGTAGATCAACATACTGCTGAGAAGCCTTGGAAGTGCCATGTCCATTTGTAAGGCCTTGTTCAGGTTTAGCATGATGTCCTTGGGCGCGTGAAGCCTCTCCTACAGTCGTCCTCTTGGACATAGACCCGCCATTTCTCGAGCTGTCGTCATACTTAAGTTCCCTCGGCCCATCGTCGCGACGATCGTATTGGCCTTCTCTGATAAAGCGATCAAACCTGCCTCTATCCGAAGGTCGAGGTCTTTGAGGAGAGCGACTCCTGTTTCGAGGTCGTTTGTTGGAATACCGATCTCGGTCTCCATCACGGTAGTTGTCTCGGTCACGGCTCCGATCGCGGCCCCCGTAGCTGAAATTTGATGTTCGCGATGCAGGTCGATCTAGGTCATCGTATTGTCCTCGCGGCTTTCGATGGTCGTCACGTCGCGAATCCTCGTAGTTCCGGCGATAGCCCTGATCGCGAGGCCTGGAGTTGTAGTGATCTCTGTCCCTATCCCTGTCTCTTTCGTCGTGCGATCGCTTGTAGCCACGGGGTGAAATGCTTCGTCGTGACCCGTTGCTGTATCTAGAAGCCGAATCGTGATCCGGAGTCGAAAGTCTACTTTTGTTTCTGTCTTGACGGTCAACACTGCTTCCTCCAGTATGCTGCAGTGAAGTTGCCTTCAAATCTTTAGCGGCGTTCTCGACGATCTCGCCTTCGTCCGAACTCGACGCCATGATGACGACGGTGCTATTTAGATCCTCAAGGCCTTGAAATGGAGAGAAGCAGAAACAGTGTCAGCGCTGGGGACTAGGAAGAGCAGAGTGCAATGGGAGAAGAGCCCAACCGGATCAGTAGTGACTCGTAGAGGCTCAGAGCCGATAGGGGAGGTAATGTAGTGGATGAAGGAAGGCTGGAGCACAGTCCAGACGAAAATGAAAAATGGTTAAGCGAATTGGAAACTCTGAGGCGGATGGAGGTGTCGTAAAACCTAAAAAGGTGTCGTGATGCGAGATGAAAGTTATTATCTGAACCGAGTATCTCTAGACTTTTTGACGTCAGGTAACAGCGAAACAACTGATGAGGCTACAAGGCCCATTTTCTGGATTAGCTAAGCCCCGAAAGACGCTTATCCATCTTATCGCGCTTATCCCCGCGGTCGAAAGTGGGCTCACCGCTGCCAGTGAGTGGGCTGGGCTGTGCTGAGCGCGAGAGGGCCTGGACAAAAGTCAATAAGCGGGAGGCAACTTTTCCCTCTCGCGACAATCTTTGTTTCTTCAACCGCAGCTTTGCCTCCTTTTTCACACAACTCAAGACTCTCTTTCACTTTACATATATCAAAATGGGTGGCGCTAACCGAGAAGGTTTGTTAAATCTCTCCGACTGAATTCTCACAGAGACAGAAAACTAACCCCTCCAAACCACAGGCGGCAAGGTCAAGCCCTTGAAGCAGGCCAAGAAGGCCCAGAAGGACCTCGACGACGATGACAAGGCTTTCCTCGAGAAGAAGCGCGCCGGTACGAACCTCTACAAGCGAAAAACACAAGGAAACATCACACTAACCACTAGGATACAGACGAGAAGGCTCGCAAGGAACTTGCCGCTAAGGCTGGAGGCAAGGGCCCTCTCAACACCGGTGGCCAAGGCATCAAGAAGAGCGGAAAGAAATAGACGTTTCGCCTGGTTCTAGCGACGATTGAGCGAAGACTCGAGATATCCCTGGAGGCTTTGGATGGCGTGAGCGCACCAGACAGACAGCCTGGGTGTTTTAGGCGTTTTAGACATTGGCGCTCACTGATCACGATATTTTCGCGCGATGGCTAACGATAAATGAATTCTATGCTGACCCAAATGCTGACTGCAGTGCCTCGTTATTCCCGTGCAATTAGATTTGAGAGTAGTCATGATCGTAGAAATGCTAGAACGTCGATGTTATGATAGTAAAACCTCCACTGTATTAGTGCACCTCGCTTGTGGATTTCTCCAGCGAACAGCAGATCTCTCGCCAAAGACTTCCATCTCCATTTTCGAGTCCATCATAACTTCTTTTGCAATAAAACAGGGTCTTGGACTAAAATCAAGTGGAACTTCTACGACGCTTCTAGAGGCCTTCCTTCATTAAGCGTACATCATCGATTTGTCTTTAGCCTCGGAGCACGTTGCGTGTCTTTTCATGTGCTTGTCCCAACAAAAGTACCCTGGTCCAACAACACAACAATAAACCACCGGAGAAGTGGAACTTGGTTCATATATAAGTCGAGAACTAGGACGCAAGGAAAGAAACTAATTGTCGGTTAATGAGTCCACGCAAAGTTCCTGACTCTAGCTGTATTTGTCCCAAGTCTGGATAGCCTCATTTCATCATGGCCGAAACTCAGCCCTACGGCGTTCGCAATCGCCGGCCTTCAGCCACAGACAACCTTATTAGTGCCGCTAAGAACTTCGAGTCAAAGGTTGAGCAGTCTCTTCTCATTCTTTGGGATGATCTCCCAGCCTGGCGTCGCGACAACGCCTTCATCCTCTCGGGCTATCGCCAATCTCACGGCTCTTATGCCCATTCGTTCCGCTCCCTCTTCTACCTCCACAATGAATCCGTCAACATCTGGTCTCACCTCCTCGGCGCCATAGTTTTTCTCGCTAGTGCAGCATACGTTGATCGAGTTGTCCGGCCAAGGTATGAGAGCGCAAGTAGCGCTGACGTATTCGTCTTTGCATGCTTCTTTGGAGGCGCTGTTGTGTGTCTGGGAATGAGTGCCACGTACCATACTTTGTCGAATCACAGCGATACTGTTTCGAAGTGGGGGAACAAGTTGGATTACACAGGCATCGTGGCTTTGATCGTTGGCAGCTATGTTCCAGCTCTGTATTACGGCTTCTTCTGTCTGCCTAATCTGATGGCCTCCTATCTATGGGTTGTAAGTTCATGATGTTGTCTACTGATGGCAGAGAAACTCGCTGACAAAGTAGATATGTATTCTCGGTCTTGGATGCACAATCGTTTCATGGGTTGAGCGCTTCCGGACCCCAGCATGGCGTCTGTATCGTGCGATGATGTTCATCGGCCTTGGTCTCTCTGGCGTTGTTCCTGTCATCCATGGCCTCTTCATCTATGGTTACCAGGGCCTTGAAGATCGCATGAGTCTCAGCTGGGTTCTCCTCCACGGCGTCATGTACATCTTTGGCGCTGTACTCTATGCGGTATGTCCTCCCCGACTTTTCACGTAAAACATCCAAGTCTGACTTGATAGGCTCGTTGGCCCGAGAGAAGCGCACCTGGCGCCTTCGATATCTGGGGAAGCTCGCATCAGATCTTCCACATTTTCGTCATCCTTGCAGCCGTTACACACTTTTACGGTATGGCCAAGGCTTTCGACTACCACCACACCATTATGGGTTCTCAGTGTCTTATGGACTAATTTTCCTCCTCTTCTGTTATCGTCAAGCCGAGGTCTGTGATCCTCACCAGACCTGAGCCCATCGCCACAGCAGCCCAACATCCATACTCCTCGTTAGGATTCCATTCGGCCACCGTGATCCTTGTCAGTGGCTCGTAGATGATGGCTCGGGTCGGATCCATGATTGCGCCCCCTTCTTCTTCATCGTCTCCGACAGCTGTGTCGGTATCCTTCTTCTTTGGCTTCTTCCCTTTCTTGACCGGCGGTTTATGGGCTGAATGCTTAGTTAGGCTGCGCTCCAATATGAAGCCTGTCGCTATTCTTGACACTCCTCGCGCTGCCGCGGGTGAACCAGCTGGGAAAAGCTTTGCAGGGCGATGTTCGTGATGGAAAACTCGGATACGGTCCGTGGGTTCACGTCTTGTGGTGAAGAGTTCAACCTGTGGATTGATAGCCCACAGTGAGCCGTCTAGAGAACCGACAAGGAGGTATGGATGTGTTCGTCCGACTGCGAGACATGAAGGAAAGCTTTCCCCTGTAAAGACACGACGCGCAACAGGGAATTGCGAATGGTGCATGAAGCCGATATGGGTATTCAAAACACCGGCGGATGGGTACATGGAGTAGAAACCAAGCAGGTGATCGCTGTATCCAAGCAAATTTGGTTGTGTTCCGACTGTAAGGTTCTGGACTTCGGTTGACTCGAAACTTGGCGCACGAAGGTCAATCAGTTTGACAGTCCCGCCTACAGGGGTTGAGGCAACGAGGTAGGGCATTGCTGGATAGCCAGAGACGAGATCGACCACAATGTTGTGGTGGACAGGATGTCGGGATAGGAGGCGATGAGGACGGAGGGACCAAATAGCAATAGAACCGTCGGTATAACCTACGAC
Source organism: Fusarium nygamai (assembly GCA_001262555.1). NCBI lineage: Eukaryota > Fungi > Ascomycota > Sordariomycetes > Hypocreales > Nectriaceae > Fusarium > Fusarium nygamai. The sequence goes on from LBNR01000006.1 coordinate 2,395,824, forward strand.
TAGCCGGTTGAAGTTGATCCATGTAAGAGCGGTCGCTTTGGCGTCTTCATCTGGGAAGCCAAATACAGCTATTGGCTGCACTACCTTTTCTGAACACTGTTAGCTATTTGACTGGTACCAGTACGATATTGAACTCACCATAACTTCCCCCTCCGCCGTCACCAGCCTCCACCACGTACACATTTCCATCATCACAAAGAATGGCCAAGAAGCCGCATGCAGGACTCCATTTCACTCTTCGAGCCCGTCCAAATTCGAGACATATCGTCTTGCGCAGTATTGGAGGTTGCATCGAAGGTCGAGCAAAGTCATTCTCTTGCCTCTCTCCGACGAACTCCCATAGCTGCACAGTACCGTACTTTTGGAACTCTGGATTCAAAGATTCCTGTTCGTAATCGTAGAGTTCCTGGTCGGAATGTGGAATAACGCAGAGGGCTAGAAGTTGCGGCGAGTTGGCGTTGTTCAGAGGTGCCCAGTCCATACCGGTGACAATACCGCCTGAATCTAAAATCCACCCAAAGGGCGCGTCGTCATTTTGCATTGGGAGGCCATTCTGCGATATAGAGTATGCGTCACCAGGTTCGAATTTGACCTCTTGTTGCGATGTGGGCAGCCCTAATAATACTGGCATTGGCTCTCTCTTAAACTGGTACCGTGGAACTTCATCGGTCGACAGTGGTACCATCGCGTTTGCTTCTGGCAAACTCTCCCTGACGCGCTCATACCAATGCTCGGCGCTGTAAGCTTCCCTTTCGAAGTAGCTAGGCGACCAAACACCTCGATCTTTCTGTCCCTCATCATCCTGAATTTTCGGAGGAAGCACTGTCCAGTCCATCCAACGATCCAGCATACCCGTGACCAACTTGACACCATCTTCATGGCGTCCATACCATGCCTCAACGAGCTGCTTGCCTTTAAATCCGCGGTCGTAGGGCCCCCAGTATGATCTCACAATGCGCCCATCCGCCACAGGCTCAAGATCGAGGTATCCCGTGAAGCCGGCTGCGCGAACGTTGAAGGGCCTGATAGGCTTGACACGTTGACGCTCAAATCTGTCAAGGACGCCATCTGGTTCGCTCACAGGACCGTCGGATTCTGCATCATCATTTTCGTCGTGCTCTTGGCCAAGGGCGAGCTCTTCGGCACTTTCTTCTGCAGCGGCAGCCTCATCAAAGTTTTCATCCCGTTCTGCGTGCTTGGAAGCGCGATCGAGAGCTTCTTCGTCGGAACTACCTTCGAAGTCGTACTTCTCTACCGTGTATCGCTTCGTGCGATTGGATCTCCGAGTTCTCATGATGAGTTGTGAGTGATGAGGATGGAAGCGAGCTGAGCTGGATGTGTACTGAGACAAATTTTAGTGGGGAGGCTACCCTGTGCAGCTCTGATAACACTGGGTTTACCACTGACTTCAGGTTCGGGCAGGCCCTCGGGAAGCAAGAAAATATCGGACCTTCATATAGGGTGTTAAAATAAACTTAGCAAATGATATCCTAAGACTATACTAAATTTATGTTAAATTTATGTTAAGTTACCGTATTTTTATCTTTAGGATCAGGGTCCTGAGTTGTCTTTCCTCCCCTAGCCAGGTGCCTGACTGAAGGATTAAGTCTGTACGAGGTTGCTAAGGTAGGGAGTCACAAAATGAACAAAACTTTATCGCATTTACTAGACTGCCGAAAATATGAATATTGATATTAATTTGCATCTTGGTTAGCTTGAAAACGCCATGTTCTCTATTGTTCCCTGGGTGCTTTTTTCTCTCACCAACTCTAATGCAACACTAGAGCACTGGGCTTCCTCCCTTCTGCAAGGCGAAAAGACCCAAAAGAATTGGGTATATATATTGTAACAGTTACAAAAACGTGGTCTCCGTCCGTTGGGGGCGAGTTTGCATAAGGGGGAAAATGTTGTCAAGTGCCTTTTGCTTCTCTAAGAACCCTGTTTCTGTCACTCAAAAGCATGCCCTCCACTGGTTTCTGGTGACGCAGGAACGGGTTTGCTATAGCTAGCTACCTAACATTGGTAATAGACTAGGAGCAGGGCTTGGAAGAGACATATGGACCCGTTGATGCTTCCTACCCGCGTTTCCCTAGCCACTCTAGGCGAGTTTCAAGCATGACTGGCTGGAGATGTGAATCAGTAAACAAGCGGCAGGATTAATGTATAGAGTTTTGGAACTCACGCATGATCTTTTAGTCCTGAGGTCGAATATCGGCTTCCTTAGGAGGAGTCTTGGGTGCCAGATCCTGGTTCGTCAGGTCATCGAGCATCTTTTTGATGGCATCAAGGCTGTCTTTAATGGGCTGCAGCTTCTCATCAAGGACACTATTAAAGAGTTCCTCAGATTCCTTCTTTGAAGCGTGTACAATAGTGCCTGGCATGGCTGCGCTTTGTACACAACGTCCTTGTCTTGTACCGATTGAAAGGCTTGGCGAGGCGTCTAGACTGACTGATCTGTGGACAGAACCGGGGATGATATATAGATGAATAACTTGAGTTTGTGTAGTTGATTGATGGATTCTTGGTTGATGGTGTGTGTTTAGAAGAAAGAAAAGAAGGGAGAGACGATGAGTAGAGTCTATTGGGATTTTGTGAGTGCTAAGTACTGAGTTGAACCTCTCGTAAAAGCTTGTAAGGGCTGAGTTGGTAAGTATTAAGTTAAACCTTTCCCCAAACTCAAAAACTTTAAAGAATAAGAAAAGACTCTCCCTGGAGCTTCGTCTCCGAAGCCACGACAGTAAGGCAGCGAGGCAGCTTGTAATGGTGCTGGAGTTGGAACGGTTGCTGAAACGGCCAAAGACATGAACGGATTTTCATGCAAGATCATCGAGCTTTGGCTCAAAACTGAAACACAGACTTCAGACTCACTGTACGGCTTGAAATGAAGAGTATCAGAGGCCCTTCGTGCTGTTGTTTTGTTCATTTGTGTCGCCCAACCCATTTCTCAAATAGAACGGAGATGGCAACGACAAGATCATGAATGATGGGGAATTAATCCCCTTTGGGCAGCGGGCTCTCAGCCTGGCTGTTTTAAGGGCAGCGTCTTGGAACATCCGGCCTTCTCTGAAGTTGCCCCCCGACATGATCGCAAAGATGGGCGAGGCGCGATTCAGTAGATATCAGTGAACTTTGGAGTTTCTCTATGCCATCTTCAAAAACACAATGGCTTCGTCATCAGAATCGATGTTTTCGAGCATACTGGTTCTCTCCACAGCTCCAGCTGTTGATGTGGGCGTGTGTAGTCGAAGCCGTATACTTGCTGATTCTTCGGCGGTCATAATGACAAGAAGTTTGTAATCCCAGGGAAGGATTGGGTGACTAGTAATGACTGTACCGAGTCCTAGAGTAGATTCGAGAATAGGGACTCTGATAGTTTTGATAGGCCGCATGCCGATGATGCGCCCACGACTGATCCCATGAACCCCGGCTGCCTCCAGGAAGCTCGAGTTCTTCTACGAAGAAACGACAACCCTCGTTTGTACCGAGGCCGAACACTGAGCTCATATTTGGCCTTCTTTACGAAAAAGGAAAATGGTTCAGCCAGGGGAGAAGCGGGAACAGGATGTTGATCTCAAAACGACAAATAGAGTTGGCAAGTTTAACACGACATGGCATTTGGGCCAATTAATTTCGGCACCTTTTCTTGCCCCCCCTCATCAAGTGAAGAAAATTAAGGACCTCTATCCTAAGTGATAAAAGGACTTAGCTAAATCTAAGGTAGACAGACTTGGGAGGCCTTTAGATCAGCGCGCTTCATTCCTTAGGATGAAGTACTGGAGTCTACTTCTTGTGCTTAGGACATGTATTGCCTCCCTCGAAACAACCAAGACACAAGCTCCAAATTTTAGGTACCGCATTTATCATTTCTTGTTGGAGGGTATTCTGGACTGTAGCACAGTTTTCACACGAGCCTCCATGTAGAGTTCCATATCGACTCAACCAGAGACTCAGCACTGATAGGGCATCATCAATGAGACCAAGAGGCGCCTCAGTACCCAGGAAGCAGATCCCATGACCACTTTTATGCATGATTTTGAGTAAGTAGTCGAAGTAGGCTGTCGTTTCGACAGGACAGGCGTTCGAGGCCATGATATAGGGGAGCTCTTTGTACACCACTCCGGCCACCTTGCTCTGGGCCTCTGTTCGTACCTCCCGGAGCATTTCTTTTTATTTTTTATTTTTTTATTTTTTTATTTTTTTTAGCGAGGGTCAGCTTGAACTCAAGAGTCAGGACTTGATCCATGTGATCTCACCTGCAAGTCTGTGCAAAAACCTCACTGGCATGTTATTCTTAACTAGCTTTTCGGCTTCTTTAACGCCGGCCGAGAACGATCCTTTGGCTGAGAGAAGTTTCCTGGTGACGGTCTTGTAGGAAGTCGAGTCTTTGTTCTGGAAGCACACAAAGGCCATAAGCCAGAGATCTTTTGAGTGGCAAGTCTTGGAAAGTATGGTGTTTGACCAGAACATGACCGAAAGTTGCATGCTCTGCTTCATGTCGTACTTGTCGATGATGGGCCAGACTTTCGCAATCTCAGCGCTTGTAGGGTTCCAGAACGTTGTTGCGGATTGACAGTGAAGAGCTCGACATATCCACCCAAAGCAAATGGAACTTTCTTCTTCAGGTAATGCGATCTCGGAGGGGTCCGTTTCGGTGTTGGCAGCTGCCAGAGCTTGGCCCTCCATGAAATTTGGACCAAGCATTGTGGCAAACACACGTGAAGCGCCTTTCATCACTGCAGAATAAACGCGCACGCGTGTATCACCGTTGACGACAAAAACAACATCTCCGTCGGGCGCAAACTCTGGAAATCAGGGGGGGTAGGGTTGTCTTTCTCTTTGTCAACTTTCTGGCGCTTGGCGCGAGGAGCGGACATGATGAATAGTAGCGGAGGCTCCTTGTTCGATGGCAGGATGCTGAAGAGGTAAAGGTTTGAACAGAGGAGCGAAGAGAAGAGAGGAGAGGAATGTGCTTGTTGGGGATATGGGGGCAGCCGCTGTGAAATGACGGTCCAGTGAGGCCGGCAAGTTAAGCTGGTTGACAGTGGCGGCGCAGTGCAAGTACTAGGCAGAATGCTCTCAGATAGAAAGTGAAGGAAAGAAAGCCTTAATCAGAGCTCCTCAAGCTTTAGGCGAACCGTTACAGAAGAATGGATGTTTTACCGTGCGTGGCCATGGGGGGAAATGGACGAACAGGAAGAGTTCTCAGAAGGAAGCCTATAAATTACACTATAGATAACAAGAGTCAAATAAGGAAAAGCCATTGTGGAATATGCATAGAAGCGGGATAATGATGCGCAGACCGTGATCTGTTGGCTTCGCCGTACCTCAGAATGCGTGATGATTCCTCGACCCTTTGGATATTGAGCTAGTCAACGAAGATAACACTGACCAAGACGAAGTGACACGACGAGTGCGATGTTTAATCAAGTTTCTTCAATTTATCCTCATCTTTTGTCTTGGTGTCTCTCACAAATGAGCCGTGTTATTCTTGTGATTTACCCCGGCGTATGCCCAAAGCAGCTGTATCTCACAAACAAGACGAAACCAACCACCCTGCAACCTAACCTGTCACTCAATACCTTAGGTCTCGGTAATGGGAATTGACTATTGTTGTCAGAATCTACTCATTAAACAACGTCGAACCTGCCATGTTTCCCCATATGCATTAGTAGTCAAACGGGCCCAGCTTATTGGCAATCATGCAAGGAAGAAGCTGGGTAATCTTTGAAGGGTCAGTGCCACGAGGAAAGCAAAAGTTGACTGCCCAAACGGGTGATTATCTCAACAAGGCAATCCCAAGAAACTGGTTCGAACACTGGGTTGCTGGTGATTTCGCCTCCTTCGATTGCTTGGCACAAGACGATCAGACAAATCGAGAATGAGGAGATGAAGACACTCTCACCGAATGATTGAACCCATCCAGCCATAGAAACAGCAATGGTAACAAATGATACTTAAGTAGCTTGAAAACCGCTTTCCCAAGAAGTTTGAACAATTAGTGACGATAACGAGTGGCGCGGGTGGAAACAGTTGTCTAAAGCCATGATGGACAATCCTGAAACCCACGGATGCCTCAAATGATGACAATTACAACGAAAAAGAAGCGACAATGCTTGATCACATCGTCTCAAAAAGCATAAGTACCAGCATCCTCCCCTCAGAGTTCAGCAGATTCAATAATAGACAAGACAATACTCCAAGTAAATATTATATGGCTCAAAGTTCTGGCAGCTGGCACCAGCTGGCAGATAGAACGATGGATCAAGGGCTAACCACTTGGTATCTTATGGCAAAATAAAATTTTTATCTTCCTAATTTTCTTTTCATCTTTTCATCTTCTTCTTCTCATCCCATCTCCAAGCTTAAGGTAGAGAAACCTCAAACCTCGAGTCGGCTGTTGAAAACCCAGCACTTAACGATCCACTGGATCACATTCGGTCAACAATGGCTACAACTGCCAATCAAGTTGCCGCCCAGGAGGCTGAAGCAATCGGTAAGTGGAAAGCACGAGAAATAAACAAGTAGTTTGAGTACTGATCGTTCGCAGAAGACCTAGGACCGTGGACAGTGGTTCCTGGTGGCGATGTCATGCTCATCGTCGGGGCCAAAAAGGTTCAAATTCTAGTCTCTGCAAGCTTTCTGAGCCACGTATCTGTTATGTTTGAGAAAATGTTTTCTGGTGGAATGAAAGAAGGCAACTCACTCACCAACCGAGTTGAAGGACAGCAAGCTCGCATTGAGTTGACAGATGACAACCCCGAAGCTATCTACCATGCACTGAAGATCTTGTACGGGTCAGACCCTGGATCCTTCAAACTGCCCCCGCGAACTATCCGGGATGTATCTATCTTTGCAGATAAAGCAGACATGGTGCAGCGCTTCAAGCCCATCTGCTCCCTCTGGCTGGAAACAGCACCAGGTTCAGTCGACAGACCCCATCTTCAAGCAGGGTTCGACCTGCTTGTCGCGTCGTACTGGTTTGACCACGGCGAAGGTTTCTTCATCATGAGCCAGCTTTTTGTTCGCACCGATATCCCCTTGCTGGAGTTTGCCCTGGAACTCGGAGATGAACCCCTTGGCCTTCGTCTGGCTTGTAAGTCTCCATTTGGACATGTCCATTATTAAGCACTAATACAAGTTGATAGTGGCAATTGAAGAACTCAGACTGGCAAATGCGTACAGAAATGAAACAATCGGGCTTCGCCTGGATTGTTTCGTCGCTGCGACCAAGACATTTGTGGCACAACAGCCCGGGTGTCGGCGTGGCCGTCGGCACCTGGTGCTGTGATACTCGATGTTTTGGTTGGGTCGATTTCGATAGCGAACAGTTAGCCTTCGACGAATGTTTATAATGACAACAAACGAGAAACCTATACGAATTGCTAGAGTGACATTCAAAACCATCGAATCATAAGATAATCGCGAGCTTATAAGACATCATTTCACCTCTAGAATCATGCTAGCAAACTCTTGAAGATCGAGCCGCCAACGGCATATGTCACTTCAAGCATAATGATTTGCGTGATTTATACGCTACGAGTCGACATAAGTTGTTTGATGTGATGAGAAAATCCCAAATATCCTGTGAAGACCACGGAACGCCAGACGTATACCTCTCTGCCACCCCTGAGAAAAAGGTCTCAACAAATGAACACAAACTACATAAGCGAGCAACCCTCTGTCTAGTCAACTTGCTGGCGTTGCTGCACGCGTTGACAAGATACGGAACATTTATGCTTTCGGGACGTGTTTTGAGGACACGATAAAGGGTGTATCATTCACCTCAACTCCCCATTCTCGTATGGTATATTTGAGATGATCGCAACTGTCCCGACAAGCAAACTAGCAACAAAGATATAAGAGCACAGTAACGATACTTCACGCCCATGATGACTGATCGAGCAGTTGCTAAGAGAGAAGATCTGCGGAAGTTGTTTAGGAGTGGGCCACAACCAACAAGGAACACTCGCGTCACGGTGAAACAAACGATCCGCAAGCCAAGGCTGAAGGTGTAGCGCTTCAAGAGATTCCGCGACGTACATGCGTAGACGATATATATATTTTATACCCGAAGATAAAAGACACGAAGCCTCATGAGCAGAGTCAACGAAGACCCGGTCAGGAATTTTACTGATGAACTTGTAAGACATACAACGCGCCAAAGACACCCCCTTATATAGACATTGGAGGAGCCTGGACAGTTTCCATATCGGCCCGGACCGGCTTTTGGCCCCAAGCCTTCAATTTATTTTGTCCGCGATTATATAACTACCTAGTTCTCCTCAAGAATGGATGAACATGAGCGAACCGGTATGTGAACCAACGGCCAAGCTGAAGGAAGAAAACTAACCGTTATAAGAGAAGACCATGTCACCATCATCCCCGATGGGGATGTCGCCCTTGTACTGGGTAAGTCCAGGACAGCGGTTGGGATCATTGCTTCATTTCTGAAGCATATCTCACCTGTCTTCGAACGGGTGCTGGCCCTGCCGATGCTCGAGGGCGAGGCGTTCCATTCCTTCGATGGAACGAAATCGGTCGCCATGGAGCTTCCGGCGGAGCAGCCGGGCGCTCTATAGGTCGGACCCCAAGTGCCTCACTGCAGAGACTCGGGCCATCGTAGGCGTGTCTGTACTGGCAGACAAGTATGACATGATGGCGAGGTTCCGTCCGGTGGCGGCCATCTGGTTGGGTTATCCAGCGGCGATACCAACCCAGCCAGACCGTCAGACCGCCTACCTGTTTCGAATGGAAAGGGAATTCTTTCTAATCAGTCAGAGCCCCCAAGCGCGCTGCTGAGGGTAGCCAAGATCACCCACCTGAGACCGAGGACAAAGGAATCACCTTTGTGGAAAGTACAAGTCTTCGGAGCATCAAAACAGACAAGTCCTCTCGTCTGAGAGTTGTTAACAATTTTCATCAAGACAGGCTGGTATCTTCAGGGCAGCATGCATCCTCTTCTCCGCCATCCCCAATCGATAGTGATGCATACCAACGATGGCCTCGGCCCACGAGATACACCCTTGAAAAGTTGGACGGCGTTCAAAATCTATTTATCGGCTCACTGGTTTGTTGCGGTGAACGTCAAAACTCGCTATGAGATGAACTTAAGAAAAGGGGCATTTTCAGTCGCTATAAAATGTTACCCAAACATGGCTATACAGACAGCAAGGACACTACTTCGTCATTTGCACTGTCAAATGAGATACTTGGGTGGAAGGAGGGATATTTTCCCAAAGAAGGAGAACTTCCAAGAAGATGGATATTCATTATTGAGGCTCCATTGCGAAAGATAGCTATGATCGTTCAATGGGTAGAGTCGCTCGGGGTATTAACTCTTTGACCAAAATTGGAGAGAGAGCTTATTAAGTGACGATTTCGACGATATGAGGATTAAATAACCGAACAAGGTTTCGGGAATGCAGAAAAACGAGGACATAGAGATATAAAGAAGACTTTAGTTGCATGGTAATTGGCTGTATTGTAAAGCAGTGACTCTGCCACCGATTTCTATGTGATGGATGCCTTGTAAGTCGGCTTCACCTCTTTAGAACATGCAGAGAATACTACGAGTTAAATTTGTATATAGAACCAAGGAAAGCAAAGCAGACTCTCCAAACTGGCTTCTGTGTCTCGGCAAATGAGAGCAGCAACCTTGTTGTGAACCAAGTGAACAACACCAACAGTGGTAGCTCTCGTACAGACTCCCCCATTCTGTCATAAGAACCCACCAATTTGAGTACCATTGACAGAGAAAACATATAGTGATACTGAATGAGAAATATCATTAAATGTCTGAAGTGCCCGAGTAGTAATGCCTCCTCGGATGAGGCCAGAAAGGGAGAGAGCTGATGTCAAAAGTTTGAAGATGGAAGAGGGTAACATGGCCGATGGCATTTGATACATATCAAACCATTGAGGTTTATAAACACAATAAAATGGAAAATAAGCTTCAAATGTTGCAGTACAACAGGAATTCAATATGCATGGAAGTACAAAACGTTTAATCACATGTGTTCAGCAGCAGGGCTAGAGGAGTGACAGAATAAGCAACAGGTTGGAATATACACCTGCCACTAGAATACTTATTCGCCCGCTGTTATTAAAGATCCGATCCTAAACGCGAAACCATGATCACTTTCTTTGGTGTCGTTGAGCCCCCCTCTCTCCAACAGTGCTCGATCTGATCTGATCCTAAACGTGAAACCCTGATCGCTATCTTTAGTGTCATTGAGTCCCTCCTCTCTCCACCAATCCCCCCTCTCTCTACCAGTGCTCGGCCTGATCAGATCAGCCAGAGCGGTGATTGCTTGAACAGGGACAGCCTGGCTGCATTCCCACAGGATCTTCCACCGCAATCTTGAAGCATGGTAGGCACAACCCTCCCTTCGGATGCACCATGACCTGTGAGAGTGCATAGTGGAGAAGAAGGAGGGCCACTGTTGGAAGAAGGTCAGCATTATATCACAAACGTATCGGAGCCTTATCATGAGGAAAACTCACTGCCTAGCTTCAGACCCAGAGCGACGTCGAATGTCTCGTTGGCGAGACGGAAGATTTGCGCGTGGTTGAGTTTACGGATGACATACTCGCTCATCCGACGGAACCCAACCTGATGATCAAGCCAGTAAGAAGCTGTCATAAGCTTCCAGGCATCCTCGAGATTGATAGGGTCGCAGTCCATCCAGACTGTACCGGCCATGGCAAAACGTGCTGACATATCGTACTTGTCTACTACAATGGAGACTTTCTGGATTTGGTCAGGGGTGAGAAGTAGCATTTCTGGGTATGATCCATATAAAGTTTTCAAGGCCTGGGCAGTCGCCAGCCCATCATCCTCTGGCAGTTTGATGTCGACTGGTGACTTGTCCCCCTCATGGAGCTTGATGCCCTCTGAGAACTTGAGGTTCAACATGGCGTCGAACACCGGAGAGGCGAGGGTTAGGAACTCGGAAGCAATTTGAATTCGCGCTTCTTCGCGACCGACGACAAGAACCACATCTCCGTTAGGAGTGAGTACTTGTACAGGAGTATTGAGCTCTGCTAAATGTTAGAGCGGAGCCGAAATAATAGATGATACCATTACATACCTGATTCTGATGACATGGTTGCGATATATAGCCACTTGAGGAAGCTAAGAGAAGAAGAGATGATCCAGGTCTGAGAAGTCGACCAAGTCAATAATTTGTGGGTTCGGTTCTTCTGGTTTCGTGAACAATCACCGAGTGTTAGCTGCCAGTGATTGACACTTGCCACCGAATATGGTATATTATAAGTGGAACAAAAGGGAAGATGTATGATAACACCAGAGAGAGAGGACTCGATTGTACCGCAAAAGCGTCTCCCGAGTGGTATTAACGGCAAGGCCAAGTTGACCTATTTACCGTCGCCAGTCTTTCCATCCTGGGCACAATATGAGGCATCAGGAATGATTGTTTCATTGTGTGTGTGCCTCATTGCCTCTCATTGTTATAGTAATACGAAAACTTAGTTTACAAATAATGGGGAACATAGAAACTGTAAACCGTGGAAATCTGCATCAGAAATCCCGAAGAGACCTGAACTCGCCGCTGGTCTTTACCGGCGACGAGAATTATATCGCCGCCGGCAACGACGGCTTCGTCTGGAACTAAGTGTGTTAGCGCAGACCTGGAGTACCGGAGGATACTGACACATACTGAGTTCTCGCGACATTCTATCATGGATCGATGAGGGAAGGAGAAAAAGGCGATGATACAGGACTGAGAAGGCGACCGAGTCAATAATTTGTGAGTTGCTATTCCATTTTCATGAACCACCACTGAGCCTTAGCTGCCAGTGACTGATACATGTCTGAACATGGTATATAATAAGGGGACAGTAAATGCAGATATAAACGATAGTGCTCACGCTTGCGGTAACCACAGGTAGGGCCGATGGCAGAGCGGTAGTAGGAAACAACATATGAAAAGACTTGGCTGCACTGGACCAGCCTGAATGCTCTTGACGGCCAGGGAAACTTCCAGTCTCCATCCTCAGCACGATATAGGGTACTGGAAATGATTGGTTCGGCGTCTTTTTAACTACAACTCCTAGAATGTATGGTATACAGAGACTTGACCAGCGGATTGTGCTCTGTTGCTCTCTGCCTCAGGTGCAACATCAGCTTCCTCTGAGGCTTTGAAGACACTCCAGGGGGGTTCTGTGGAGGCCATGCTGTCCGTTGGGTTACGAATAATAGGGGATAAGAAATTGTAATCACGAGATGCTCATCTAGTGACGAGAGTGGGTACCCTGTTCGGAACATTGGTGAGACTTGAAGGAGAGCGGTATCGTGTGCCTTCTGGGAAGTTGGGATCATAGAGAGCACCGAGATATCCGACAAAGAAATTCTTGGGTTAACATGAACACTGGTGCGAGCTTCACCAATAGCGAGGAAAAGAATCCAGTTTCGTATGAGTATAACATCTGAAAGAGATCAGCGTCGTCAGATACGTGGAAACAGGGCTCATACCACTCGTCTTGGTGTTGTGAAGATTGACGATGAAGAAGTTTTGATGGCACAGAATATGTGACGAACACCAACCCAAATTTGCCAATGCTTTACATCTGCCAGCTAAAAACATAAAGTCACCTCTATGGTATACCGGTGGCCTATGTATCATGTACCCTGAGCGTTTGTATCCCAAGGGGAGGCCATGTTGAGGTCTCTTACTGTCTGTGCCTTAAGAAGGAGTGTCACATCTCTGATACCTTGCAACGGCAAAGTGGAACATATTTTGTAAGACTTGGATAGAATGTGTACGCAAGAGAAACTAGCCAAGATGCCTTGGCGGTCTGAAAATAAGGAGAGGGGGTAACCCAAAATGCTGAGCGAGGGCGATGGCTTGTATTTATGGATGGCCCGCTGTAAGTTTGCTGGTCTTATTGACCCCCTTGTTTGTGCAGCCTTTTGCGATAAAACTTTTGTTTCTTGTCGCAGTACCAAACTGATTGATGGTTGGAATGTCCAGAAACAGGCCTGCATGATTTAGCACGGAGTTGTTTGGTGTTGATCTCACGCAAACCTGATATGTAAGCTCGACAGCATGCAACGGAAAGCTTTCATACCAATTTTGTCGTAAAACATGTTGGGTATTGACAAAAACAGGGCCTAAATTCTATTCATATTTATGATTATTTGGTAATTTAGAGATTGTCATTCTATCTTACAATTCAACATTCTGTTAGCAAAACCTTTGAGGTCGAAGGGCGAGTCAATTCGGGGGGTCAGGCAGTGATTCACTGCCAGCTGCTGGCACCTGGCAGGTGCTTCCAGGCTGAACCACCTTCTCCTTCTGCTTAAAGCGATGCGAGCCTGAGGAACCAAAGTATTTTAACCAACGGCATCTCTCTGTGCTCTTCTTCTTCACTCATCTTCTTCAACACACACATTCGCGAAGATGGACACTCCCGCTCCATTCGCGCAGATGGACACTCCCGCTCCATCCGCGCAGATGGACACTCCCGCTCCATTCGCGAAGATGGACGCTTCGCCTCCCGTTCCCGACGCCGATGGAGGTGTTGTTTCCGGTATGTTATAGTGGTATCCCATCACCCAGATTTGATGATTACTAACTTTTTAAGGCGAAGATCCTATCGAAATCGTTTCCGACGGCGATGTTGTGCTAGTGGTTGGTACGAGAAAGCGAAAGATTCAGGTCTCTTCGCATTTTCTCAAGCATATCTCCCCCGTTTTCCGAGCTATGATCGATACACCAATGAAGGAAGGAGAAGCTCTTGCAAACAAATGCGATGATGATGCACCTGTTGAGATCGTCCTCCCCAAAGACAAAGCCATGACAATGGCGCAACTACTGAGTACCCTCTATGGCTCAGACCCAGGCGCCAAACGACTCTCGATTGCTGAAGTCAAGAAGATGGTACTTCTTGCAGCGAAGTACGAAATGATTAAGCGTATCGAAATCTTCTCATCCTTTTGGCTTCGTAATGCCGCCAAGAGGGACAATCCAGAAGTTACCGAAAATGATGAGAACGCCTTAACCGTGGCATTTCTGCTCAACAATGACCAGGCGTTCTACGACTTGACTCTGTCTATGCAGTATGGACAGGACAGCCTCCTCAAGCTCGCAAAAGGCTTTAATGACAAGTACACTGGCTTGCGCCTTAGATGTAAGTTACGGAAACATTACATTACATGCTCAGATACTGACGATGCTCATCTCAGTGGCCATTGAAGAAGTACGCAGGGCCTCATCAGACGATAGGAATGAACATGGAGGAAAGATGGGCCTTTGTTTGTTCTGCTTTTCTCGTGCAACTGAGTCTTTCGTTCGGAAGCGTGCGGATTGCCCCTCTCCTGAGCGTCATTTTGAATGGCTTCGACAGGAATAAGGGAAATTTGGGATAAGTGCATCAGTCTTTAGGAAGGCCAAAAGGGAAAATGGAATGTTTGAACCTAGTCTCCCTCAATAAACATACTGATTGGACGCGATTTGTTTTGTACCAGTTTGAGCTGAATTCCCTAACTGTGATGGCGATCATTCAGCTGCGGTGTTCCGTCCCACCACACATCGTTTACCGCGAAGACAATAAAAGTAACCAATAGTATTCTATGTGTTTCGAAAAATGTAGTCTAAAGAAAGACTGGACTTTTACTTATTGAAGCCATAATGTTTTATGTCTTAGAAAAATGTAGTCTTAAGAAAGACCAGACCTTTGCTTATTGATGGATGTCATAGTGAAAGGAAAAAGAAATAACCCAACTTTGACGCATTTTGAACTTTCCTCCAACTCTTGGTATATTCTGTGAAGATGTTGGTACTCATCGACTTCAAGCCCTCTTGAAACCCGCTAAAACAATTGTTCATGTTCTTTATGTTAAGAGTCGACACAAGTAAAAGCTTCCATAACGCCATGTAAATATTGGTTCGATGCATGGTCCAACGCCTCCCATACATCGAAATTGACGATGCTGTTCCATTTCCGTTGCATACTTCCACCTGGCCTCACGAATCGAGCCTGGCATCAATTCAAGTCAGTTGTGCACTATGAAGGAGGAGGAATGTCTTACGGTAGATATTGACTTCAATCTCGTGAGCATCTGGCCCCGGTTCTACCAAGCGGGCGTTGTGATATGGGTATTCATCCCTCACCAGTCGCTCGCTCAGTTTGGAGAATTCAAGATGGAGATAAGCGGGGGCATCATGGTCACCGAGACGCATGTAATGCGCTGCCATCATTAGGTGCCAACCTTCTTCCAGACCAAAGAACATATGTACAGGATAAAAGCAGTGGCCGCAAGATCTTGTGCGGAACCAGTTTGGAGCAACCTTCTTGAATTCGGGAATCATCTTATACTCTCTGGCAAACACGACCACATCGTAGATCTCTGCTGGCAACAGATCGTCCGTATGGGGATTGCCAGGATAGATGCTGCCAAGTACGTTTTGAACCGTGGTAGGATTGTCGTTTGGAAGCTCGAGCTCACGAACCCGACCCGTATTGTCAGCGTCAGTGATATTTTGTTGATCAAGCATGCCGGCAAGAATGCATGAATACACGCGGGCAGCCTGCTCTGTAATTCTGACCCGAATTCTATCCGCTCCGACGATAAGTACAAGATCACCGCCGCTTACTATGTCTATCTCATGTTTTGGGGTCCCTAAAGCATGGTCAGTAAAACGAAAGGAGTGAGCAGGATGTTCCCTAATCTCAACCAAGCTTGTACCCTCTTGGTCTGGCATGCTCTGGTTTGAGTCTGGCCGTGTTGTAGAGGATTCGGGATTGGGATTTGGGATCGGCATAGTGGTGGTTTAGAGATACCGGGGGTCGTATGTGTGACTTGGGAATGTGACTGGGTATCGGCAGGGCTCGTGGGAGGATGAAAGAGGAAAGGACGGGGTACCTTTAATGCGCAGGCAGATGAAATGACTTGAACAAAGTGCTAAGTAACAAAAAGTATAGCTTCGAGAGACCAATGGTTGTCTCAGAGAGAAGAATCAGCGATTGGACGAGGCAGGAGAAAGTTTGAGAGCCGTACAGGCACTATAAACCATCAGAGAGGCCACGCAGAACTTTCTCACTAGGAAGGTTAAAGAGCGAAAGTTTGACCAAGAAAAGCAAGAACGACGAAGACACCGTGTATATGGGAGGAGCGTTGGCGAGAACACTGGCAGATGATCCCGGACCCCAAACGCTTGTGACAGAGACACGGACAGGCAGTTTAAACTGCCAAAGAAATCTATGCAAAACATGAGGATCATCAAAATTGAAGAGCGGAAAGTCGTAGGGAGAAGCATTTTGAACTGTTGATTGCCGGTATCGATAGACCAGTGTTTCCCCGTCTTTGGCAAGGGCCATGAAGACATTCTCAGCCAGGCACATGTATGTCACTCAGAAGCCACGCAATGAGAGAGCGCAGACATAGAATCACGAAGATGAAAAGTCAAAAGAAATGTCACTCATTCGCTGCTACAATATACAGATAGTCACGGCGAACGAGAGAGGCCTATCAGAGTCAACGCTTGGTTGCGTGGTCCCTTATCACCAAAGTTAAGTACGTGACTTCCGGAAGGCGAGCATATGCTTCAGAATAGACTCCCGAAATCTGGGAAAATTAGATTGTGTCAAATAAAATTGACTTGGATCTGAACTTTGACATGTTTAAGCTTTTTGAGATGCGTATGTCAATTGTTGCACATTTTCACCGTTCTCGTCTTGTCGAGGCTGAAGCGCAGAGCATGTAAGCAAGTGATGCTACGACGATGAGGTCGGTGATGATCATGAATCACTCCCCTCCAGGCAGTCCACCCAATTATAAGACCGTATCCTTGGTATGGCTAGAAATTGGCCTACCACTTTGGCAAGCAGCCTTCTCCTCTTCCAGACTCCAAAGACATGAGCCCAATTGAACCTTTTGCTGCACCAAGCAACAAACACACCCCCTTTTCTTCGTACTTGCAAGGTGCCCGCTACGCATGGTCTGAAATGGATCTTACCCCTGATCAGTCAGTCATGTCGAGCCCAGAAGAGGCCAACGAGACTGTGGCCCAGTCCAGATTTGTCCGGGACTTGATCCCAGGTGGCGATTTAATCCTCGCCGTTGGACCCCACAGAACTCTCCTCAGAGTTGCGTCAGCCTTCCTGTGCGAGATCTCGCCTGTATTCGAAGTAATGTTCGGGCCAAACTTCGAGGAAGGCGAACGCTTGCGCAATCGCCAGCCCGGAGATCCAGAAATGGTTCTCGAGCTCCCCGATGACGACCCTCTCGCTTTCGACAACACGATCCTCGTGCTCTACGGGTCCAACCCCTCGACGCAAGACTGCGATCCCGAAGACATCCAGAAGATTTCAATTCTTGCTGATAAATACGATTTGATATCGCGATTTACATTCGCTTCGGTGTATTGGTTTGCAAAGTATGCTTGGGCAGATGACCCCGAGGAGACGTGGCAACTCACAACAGCGGCCTACTGGATGCAAAACCCCGATGCTTTCTTTACTTTTAGTAAGAAACTCGTCAAGCAGCTTCAGCCTTCTCACTTGAGCTACGTCGCGGGCATGCCTGACAAGGAACTTGGGCTTCGACTTTGCTGTAAGCTACCCACCAATTGTCAAACTTCATTTCTTCCAACACATGATCAGTTATCTGGACGGGCCTTTCGTGTTAACCCAAAACTAATTTTTGTCAGTGGCAATCGAAGAACAACGTGTTCACAAGCTCACGAACGAAGTTAAAGCAAAAGGTCTCTGTTTGTACTGTTTCGGCCTGGCCAAGGTTGGGTTTACTTCGCGTGTCAAGGGGTGTAAGAATCGCAAATACCACTGATTCCGGAAGACTTCATTCTTTATAGTTTTCGACAACAGCATAGCTTATCAGAGCGCGTGTGATTGCAGCATTGTGGGATAGATTGCTTAGTTGGTCTGCAGTGGGCAAATGATCAGAGCTTGGGAGGTTTGCGAAGGGATACGTCTTAGAGAGCAAGATAACATTAGACCTTAGTGTAGGGCATCAAAATAAACTCAAAAAAGGGTATCATAAGCAATTACCCAGGTCTTTTTGTTATTGAGGATCAAAGTCCCGAGTTTTCTTTCCTCCCCTCTGTAGACACGGTAGATAGGTAGATACTTTTGCTGGCGATTGCTAAGCTCTAACGCATGGGAGGTTTGCTACAATTGAACAATCTGGATAAGGTAGGCTGAGCAATTGTGCAATTTTTCGCTTTTGAACTTTCAAATTGGTTGCATTTGAGTTCTCACGACTTGACAAGGTGAAGTCGTGAACTGTTGTCGTGGAATGCATTTCCCGGTGATTATCCGAACACACCATGATACAGCAAGATCACATGCTTCCCTTCATCAAAGGGTATCGATAATTCAGCAAATACGAGGCCATGAGTGAACCGCAAAGAACAGGGAGTCAAGGGCACTCCAGAAATAAGTCCATCACCAAGAGTACGCCTTAGAATGATTCCCGTGGGCGACGTTGACGCTGCATCAGCGGGGCTTCTCATGTCTCCAAATGAGCATCGTTAACACGAGCGATACCGGTGCGACACGGCTAACTCTGTCCCAGCCCGACCGAGATCCTCTACGAAAGGACCTCTCGATCTTGATGAGTGAGTAGAACGTTATCGGTTAGACCACGACCCGAGGTTGACAACTAACTCACAGTGACCCGTTATTGTCACCTCAACAAGCGACGACCCCTCAGCGAGTGATTACGCATCGCAATAGGATATCATCGCCACATCCGCGCTCATCTACAGCGACTCCAGTCTCGCAGCTGGGAGAGGCTAGACCCAAAGACTTTTCATTTCTTCTAAGGCCAGAGATCTATCACCCTTTGACGCCCCTCAACGTCCCTGTCGCATTTCGTAACCCACAGAAGCAGCCCGATCCTGAGGCTCCCATTGAGGAGCTCCTTGCCAGCGGCCACTTCAGAGCGGCGGCTATAGCTGCTGTTCAAGAGCTAACAGGCTCTGGAGCCAGTGGGGGGATCAACCCTACGGATTCCAAGAGGATATTTGAGCTTCTTTACACCCGACTGGCATGTCTTACCCTGATTGATGCGACTCCTTTGGCTGCCCAGGAGGTCAAAGCCTTGGAAGATCTCAACGACATCAGGAGGTATGTAGACGAAACCACTGGAGAGCACCTAGTACCTTGGGAGCTAAGAGTTCTCAATGTGCGTCTTCAATCGCTTGGCTTCGGCGATTATCGCCGAGCCGTCATGAGTTACCACGACCTGGCTCGCGAAGCTCGTGATCGTATTAGCAAGGCAGCATCCCAGCACGACAACTCGGCAAGGGAACTTTGGAAAGCTCGTCTTTACGATCTCGGTATCCAGGTTGCCGGAGCTCTGATTGAGCTTGAAGACCTGACAGGCGCAGCGCATCACCTCAGCACCCTACGGGATCGAAGTGATGGTAAGATGGCACTTACCAAAGCACTTCTGTGGCTTCATCTAGGAGACGTAGAAAGTGCAAGGTCCTGCGCTCGTCAAGCCATGGAGAACGACGAAAACGTCGAGAAGCTAATCCTGGCACTCTGTGACATGGCCGACGCAGAGTACGAGACAGCCCTTGAAGCGTGGAAGGAACTGAAAGAAAGTCTAGACGACGAGATGGTCGGCGTTAACACAGCCGTGTGTTTGTTGTATCTTGGGCGGATACAGGAGGTATGTTCATCTGTGATACATGCGATGACCAGTGTACTAAACTTTCTTAGGGACGCGCAATATTGGAGGGCCTTGTGGAATCTGGCTTATCATCTCATACGCTGTTATTCAACCTATCGACTATGTACGAGCTGTGTACCGAGAGGCATAAGAACCTGAAGCTGAAGCTTACAGAGAGGGTCGCTGGCCTGGAAGCTTCGACTGCAGGCTGGGAAAAGACAAACAGCGATTTCAAGCTATAGTTATACAATCTGAACAGATATATCATTTACTGGTACCGAGATAGACAGGCCCCCGGGAGCAAGAAGCTGATGATACTTAAACAGCGTGCAAAAGTTGACTGGTTTCATGGCCTGCAAAGATGTACCAAACTCGCCTAACTCATTTCATCCCTTAGAATAGGGGCCACGAATTTTCCCCGTCTTGTAGACGTGATACATCAACAGCACATCTTTTCTGAAATGTGCCAACCAATATTTCAAAGCCAAAGGATCAATTAATCCGCAAAAGACGTGGATCGGCCTCCTCAAACTCTCCCGAAACGTTTTCAATAAAAAGAAAGTCCCGCTTGCTTCTTCTCCGAACTACGCGGTTTTCCCGACTGCGTCTCTTCCACTCATCCAGTGAATGGAATGAACCGTAGTCGTGCGTTGTATTTAAAACAACTCCGCTTGCCCTGGAGACACTGAAAACGAAACTCGTCGAGCATGTTTTGCAAGAACCATGGCGGCTTCTTTCCATTTCCTGATTCCCCAGCGGCGTTGCATGGCGCATCAAAGACCATGTTGCACCAAAGAACCTCTGAAGGCGATTCTTGCGCGGACTGCAACCCCAAAGGTCTATGTGGTTGCAGATAGGGACGTAGACGTCCGTCAAGTAGCAAGATGGAGGGAAGTGAGCCTTGAGTATCCATTCTTCATGCAGGAGAAAACGGCCATTTTTGATCTCAGGCGTGGCAGAGAAGCGAGAGCCTAGCACCAAAGGGCCGCTGGAGGTTGATATCTGATGAGGTCGTATAAGCGTTGCAAGTGCATCTCTATAGAGTTCCCCAAGGCGGTTGTATTTCAAAGCCAGTTGAATGTGATGGGGTAGTAAGTCGTAACCGGTCTCACAACTGCGCCGATGGTCGACCGATTGATCCCGGCAGTGAGGGGGCATTACTGAGGGGCGATGGCGGTTGAAAATGTGAAGCATACAGCATTTCCTGCAGAAATAGTGGTCTGGTAGCACGTATGCGAGACCAAGCAAGAACTCGGCCTTGTCTTCAGCGTTGGTGTTGGCCATGGTGCGGAAGTCCCTCCTTGCCAGGCGTTGCATGGACTTGCAGGTCTGTGAGAGCCAGTCAAGTCGCAAAGTTCTGCGTGATCGAGGATGCACATGAGAACATCGACTGGAAGTCCCAGCAGGCTATGGCTGCTGGAGTCTTTGGACATGATGGATAGTTGTGCTTGAGGTCGATGGAATGGGTTTGGATTGATGAACTTGGGACAAAGGGTCATAAAGCTTACAAGAATTTAAATGGTATTTACTGTGGTGAGCCCTAAATTAGAGTTTTCGTCTTTATATATGAACTCTGAAGACAAGAAAGTGTGTAAACCCAGAAAGCTTCATCACGAAGTGT